>MU183768.1:176492-207880 GCA_016904865.1 Pissodes strobi
TAGGATAGTATCTGTGATTGGCTACTGCTATTGATGCTGTGGATGAAAAAATAAGTAAATAAATGAATATTCGAAATTAATTTATAGCTGTCCATTAGTAACCACTACAGTAAGGCAAACACTACTTTAATGGACGATAATTTCCGTCTTTATTTTTCGACAATAAAAAACCAGAAAATAAAATGGCTCGTGAATATCGGTCATTTATCAAAATCGTACGTGACAGCGTATGATTACTATTTTCATTGTTTCTGTGCCTATTTTTGTTATTCATTTGTATAACAATGGACTGGCTCAAATAGTGGCGATAATTTACTAAAAGAGTATTTATTTATTGGTTAGCTGTAAAATTAAATATTAGTTATATGCCCTCATAGCAATATACTAGCCAGAAATACCTTAAAAAGATATATATTTTGGTTTTCTTAACCATTCTGCTATTGATTTTCATAAGTTCCGTCATCTGCGTCTCACTAGAGGTATTGAATATCACAATCCCAACCCAAACTAACCCAAACGGGATCCACCTCAATTCCCAAAAATGTAGTTCTCGAACAGAAAAATTTTGGTATATTTGGGTTTTATTAACATTTAAGACAGGCCCATTTGTCGTGAATCAGGACACAAGATCATTGAGGGTGCATATGTTTTTTTTGGCTCACTTTCACTGTCATTCAGGGATAATATAACTGATGTGGCGTCAGCAAACTGTATGGTGCTTGAAATAACAGAGGATAGCTTATGTGTATACATTATGTAAAACATAGGTCTCAAGATTGGGCCCTGAGTAACACCCTTTCTCATCACACACGCCTGAGTCATCAAAACATCTCTATTTTTGTTCTCTACAGCAACAATCTGTTTGCGATCCCTCAGGTAAAATTCCCTATTTATCCAGTTTTAAATGATCAATGGTGTCAAAAATCCTGGTCAAGTGTAGGCACATGGCAATTTTTTTTTTGTCATAGTTAGTGCATCGACTCCAATATCTTCCTAAGAGCCTAATAGATCGATGAAAGCCGTTCTAGTAGTTTGATAGGAGATTCTTGGTCTTCAAAAAAGAAATATAATAATAATTTATCTACCTTTCGAAAATGTTATTCATATTATGTAAATGGTGGACAGTTTTATGTTTTATCATTATCTTTGTAGATAGGTTCTATTAAGGCACTCTCAAGTAAAGTGGGAAAGACACCAGTGAAGAGCATTAAATTGAATACGCAGGTCAAGGTAGATGCGATCTCAGAGGATACAGACTTCAAGACGCAAACCAAAATGTGGTCTTTTCGCACTGATTTCTTATTCCTTGGTGCAGAGGTAATGTTCTTAATTTCAATACAATCTACTGACTGCATAAATACAGTTTTATGATGAGCTTGAATTTTATTTGTTGCAGTTGAATAGTCAATTTTTATGTCTGGACATCATTTATGACATTTGAAACATACCGATCTGCTTGGTCTGACCTTTGTTTTAGACTACCAATATGGAAACTAACTTTCTTGTATTTTTTTCCAGTGCGTTTGTTTATCAAATTCCAGATCGCCTTTGCAGGACATCTGACATTACGATGTATGTACACTTTGACATTTTCTGGCTTGCTTAATTACCAACTTAAATGAATTAGAATCATTTTTATATATGTCAGCTGTGATTTCACCGTTAATCATTTTTGCATATAGAGAGTTTTTTTTGTTTTTATTTTCGAAGAAACTTGATACCATTAATTTGTGATCCATGTTTAGGTCTTGACTTGAGGTGAGGCCTTTAGCATCCCTAGAGGAAAGTTTAAAAATAAAAAAAAACCGCATAGGCCTGATTTACATGACTATAGCAGTGAAAACCTCACTGAAGATGATATAATAAAAATCTGGAAATAGAAGAATTTTTTAAGGTAACGCACAGTACGTAACCACTTCTATGTTTGCGAGACGGAGTAGGACGCATGGAGGATCAGTGATGATGGTCAGTGAGCTTCCAGGCTGAAGATGAAGATCTGAGGAATATTGGAAGAATAAGTAAGGAAAATCAGATAGAGATCTCCCTGGGATGAGTAAATCCTTGAACACAATAGCTATTTGCCTTCTTCTTTGACACACGAAGGTATAAGCAGGAGAATTCGTAACGGAGTCCTCCAGGATCTGACACATCATATTGCGAGACTCTGTTTTCCCAGCCAGACTGTATTTATATTATTTAGGGTGGTTTAAGAGTTCATTGAAAATATCCGACAATACGGAAAGAAAGTTGCTCTTATGCCGGGACGGAGAAAGGTAGATGCAAATGACTATTGTTTTCAAAGGTTTACTCATCTCAGGATCTCTATCTAATATTTCATACTCATTCTTCCGAATTTCTCCAGATCTTCAGCTTGTAGACCCTCACTGATCAGCACCCCCGATACTCCATGTATCTTATTCCGTCTCGCAAACATAATAAGTGGTCAGGTACTCATCGACGTGAACACAGTAATGCATGCAAAGATGGTCTTGGTGTTACCCTAGAAAAATTCTTCTAGTTCCAGACTTTTATCCTTTAGACACTGCACGTTTTGGAGATAAATTGCAACTGCATCTTCGTCTATTTGTGCACTCTAGTTCTCCCCTTTTCCTGGAGCGCAATGCGGCGTTGAATGTTCCGAAAATGCTAGATCTGCAAGCCACAGATTAGCTTAATCTCAAAAGGAACACTGAATTTGGTCATTGCTCTGCTTCAAGTCATAGTCTTCAAGGAACTTGCAACTTAGATTGAGGAATTGGATTCTTAGATTAAGAAACACGCTTGTCGTTTTTAAAGTCACCCGTCCTATTTAAACCAAATAAAATATTATTTAGTTCTAAGCATACGCAGGCATTCATACTTACTATTACTAAATAAAAGAGCCATTCTCATGGCTAATTTATAGGTTTTAGAAATATTGAGTAGAAAACTCGATCAACTACATCACGATTATAGGTGCTCTATCCAGGTGGCGAGATTTTAGAATAATCACATAATCTTATACTAACTACATGAGCTCTTCCTTTAATATTAGTAAACCTGCTGTGGCATTGAATATCACAATCCCAACCCAAACGCTGATCCAATTCAATTCCCAAAACTGTAGTTGAAGCCGATTACTCCACGGACTTGTGATCGGTTGCGAATTTAGTTGAAACAGAGAAAGTTTGGTATATTTGAGTTTTATCTACATTTAAGACAAGCCCATTTGTCGTGAACTAGGACTCAAGAACGCTGAGGGTGCTTATGATTTCTTTTGGCAGATTTTCACTGTCATTCAGGGATAATATATCTGATGTGTCGTCAGCAAACTGTATGGTGTTCGAAATAATAGAGGATAGCTTAGGTGTATACATTATGTCAAAAAGAGGTTTCAAGATTGGACCCTGAGTAACACCCTTTCTCATCGCACAGACCCGAGACATTAAGATATCTCCACTTTTGTTCTGTACCGTAACGATCTGTTTATAATCCCTCAGGTATAATTCATCAAGTTTGCCGGACACCTCTCTGATTCCTTATTTATCCAGTTTTAAAGGATGAGCCTTATGACCAACACTGTCAAAAGCCTTGGCCAGGTCTAGGCACTCGGCAATATTTTTTTGCCATAGCCATTGACTGCAATATCTTACTAAGAACCTGATAGATCGATGAAAGCTGTTCTAGTAGTCTGATATGAGATTCTCTGTCTCCAAAAAGGAAATTAGCCGCTCATAATTTATCAAATTTCACTAATACTGTTTAAAAGAGCTATTGGTCGACAGTTTTATGATTTATCATTTTCTTTGTAGATAGGTTCTGTTAAGGAAGTCTTCAGTAAGGTGGGAAATATACCAGTGGTGAGCATTAAATCGGAGATGCAGATCAGGGAAGATTTGATCTCGGAGGATAGAGATTTCAATACGTATATTTTGGTCTCCTCCCACTGATTTCTTATTCGTTACTGTAGAGATAATGTTCTTAATTTCAATACAATCTACTGGCTGCATAAATAAAGTCAGGACATCTTTTATGCCATTTAAAACATACTGATCTGCTTGGCCTGAAATTTGTTTTAGATTACCTCTCTGAAGATGACATAATAAAAATCTGGAACTGGAAGAATTTCTTCCAAAGGTAACACCAAAACCATACCTTGTATGCACTACCGATCACTGGTACATCAAGGATGAAGCAAATTGTCTTCACATTGACGAGTACCTAACCACTTCTGTCTTTGCGAGACGGAGTAGAATGCATGGAGGATCGGCGGTGAGAGCCTGGAAGCTAAAGGTCTGAAAACTATGGAGGACCAGATAGAGGTCTCCGCTGTGATGAGTAAATCTTTGAAAACTATAGTTTTCAAGGATGACTATTCATATGCCTTATTCTTTGACACATGGTGGTGTTCGAAACGGCCAAGATCTGACACGTCATACTGAAAATCTATAAAAATATTACCAATTCAAAATTCTGTAAGTCTAGTCGAATCAAAAATTGTTTTTATTAAAACTGGAAAATGAACTTTTTACTTTTGTTGCATTATCAAGGAGGTTTATATTAAAATCCCCAGCGTGTATTTATATCATTTAGGGGGTTTCAAGAGTTCATTGAAAATATTCGACGGTACGGAAAGAAAAATGTGTGTGGAGGGCGGAAGGGAAGGTAGATACAAATGACTATTGTTTTTAAGAGTTTACTCATCACAGCGGAGATCTTTATCTGATCTTCCATACTCATTATTCCGATATCCTCCAGATCATTAGCTTCCAGACGCTCACTGACCAGCACCGCCGATGCTCCATGTATCATATTCTGTTCTCGTAAACACATAATTGGTTAGGTACTCGCCAATGTGAAGACAGTTGACTTCATTCTCGGCCTACCAGTATTTGGTAATGCATGCAAAGTTTGGTTTTGATGTTACCTTAGAACGGAATTTTTCTAGTTTTAGATTTTTATTCTTTTGGTACCTACTGCAGGTTTTGGTAAATATACAATACAACTGCATCCTTGACTATTTGTGTGCCCTGGTTTTCTCCGTTCCCTGGAGCGGAATGCGGCGTTGAATGGTTGATTAGTAGACTCACAGACTCAATATAACTGTATAACTTTAGCTTAATCTGAAAAGGAACATTGAATTGTTTCATTCTGAGCACACGCAGGATTTCATATTTACTATTACTTAACAAAAAAGTCATATGACACTTAAAGATTTTGGAAATATTGAATAGAAAACTCGATTATTCACAGCACGATCTAGAGGCTCCATCCATATGGCGAATTTTTAGAATAAATAATCTTATACAGACTACGTGAACGCTTCCTTTAATATTAATTAGTATACAGCACACAAAAGTATTAAAATAAACTAAGGTCCTTTCCAATAATTAGGAAGTTACAGGCTTTTCAATTTCATGACATGAACTACTGGTTAAAACGTTCCTCAGCTCAGTTGTTTAGTTATTTTAACAGGCTTTGTGACACCGATGTGAGAGCAGATTCGGTCCCCCGCCGTAATATTATTAAGTACGTAAGAGGCGAGCATGTATTAGAGTGTTTAAGCATCATAAAACGCTGCCTAAACAAAACAATTCAAGTCGATGACTGTTTACTATTGAGCGCCCTCAGAATGTCAAAACAGTTTTATTGACTCGAGCAGTCAAACAAAACGGAATTTGATAAGTGGCTCTTAGACACATGCGCAAGTTGAAGCTAAATAATATTTTATCTTTCTATTAAATATTACATCCATCTCGTGGGTAATGAAGTTTTTCTAGTATAATGTGTTCCATACCGATAAAAAGATTTTTTTTTAACGTAACACTTTAGTAGATTTGCAAAACATCTTACTGCTTGAATTTTAATGAAATTCATTAAAATACAGATTTGTCCATTAAGATTGGTAAAAGTCTATAACCAATAAAAATGCATTATTATAGGATTATTCGGCAAATATCAAAGATTGTCACTGGCACGACAGATTCTAAAATTTTGAAAATTAATAGTATTTTATGTGAGTTGCTTAGACGATGTTTTCTACGATCAGACAGAATAATGAAAAATAAATATGTTAATTTTCAAAATTTACTATAGAAACTATTAAAAATTAAGACCTGTAAGATCTATTGTGACTCTTTCTGTTTTTAGAGCACCTCATCTTGTTTTGTATTATAATCCATATCCTTGATAATGACCCTTCAGTGTAGGTACTAGATTGGTTTCACTCATTTATTTGAAACGCGTCCTGCGATATCCTCACAGTGAGACAGAACGTGGGTTGCACTTTCCTGTTCCTCTTGGCAGAACTTGCATAAGATTTCATCTGAGAGACCCATCAGATTTCAATATCTTTTTAGTCGCCAATGGTCAACGTACAATCTTTCTGCCAGCCTTTCCATCGTGGTTACGCAAGTCAGCTGTAAGCTTTGCTGAGGAACTCTTAATGAATTCCATAACTTGTCTGTGTCCTGGTTGGACATCTCACCATTTCTGAGACTTCGTTATTACCCATTTCACAAAGGATGCCTTAATAGTATACTTGTCCATCCCACAAAAGGGTTCTGGTCCCATCAAATAGTCCGACGAGTATGTTTTGGCTATTTCATCGCTTCTTTTGCCTTTATGGTATTCGTGACCAAGAACCCAAGCTAGAGTCACTTCGTTTTGCCTTGCATCAGCTTACTAACAGCTTGGTTGTTCTACTGTTGGTCTCGATTGACTTTATTGCTGCCTGGCTATCGGCGTAGATAATCACCGTCTTATTGGTCGCTTTCTTAATCTCCATTTTTCCTTCCGCCTGAAACACAGTGGCTAGATTTCTTATCGATATTGGAATACCTCTTCTCGTCCTTGGTTCATATAAACAAGCTTCGACACCTTTATCGGTCTTCGAGGCGGCAGTATACGAAACGAGTTCTGCCCTTATTAGTGGACCTTTTTCCAGTATTATGAAATAAAAATTGTTTCCAAACCTGGATGTGGGAGTGGTGTAATCTGGGGGCAGTAGTTTGCCTTAATCTCATTCGGCAGTTTTACGTTTTCGGTGCTTATTGTGGCCTACCGAGTACCAATATAGCTTCTCTCTTGTGTGCTAATGTGTATTGGTAGTAGATCTAATGGAAAGAACCGTGGAAATTTAGTTCATGATTCCGTGGTGCACAGGCAAGCTAGCCTCTGCACACAACCAATAGCCTTCTCGCCTCCACTTGCGTTACCTTTGTTCACCAAGTCACTACTCCATATGTTATCATGGGTCTTACACCTTGTGTATAACCATAGGGCCATCTTAGGTCTCGGACCCCAATTTTTCCCACACATTTTTCTAAACCTGCCTAATGCTATCGTAGCCTCCTGAGTAACCTTTTGAATGTGCGAATCACATGTCAACTTTTGATAAAAAATTATTACTAAGTATTTTACCCTTGTGGAAAAGGGATTTGTCAGTTTTGGCCCTCTTAAGTCTCTCCTTCGTGTGAAGGAAACCAATATTATTTTCTGTGAATCAACTGAAATCTTTTAGCGCTTACATAAGTCATCCACTATGATGAGAGCTCTTCGACTCTTCTTCGAGAGTGGGTCGATAAATTTGCCTCGGGCCATTATATCGCTGTATCATCTGCATATCCTAGGCATAGGAAACCATCAGCAGAGAGTTTTTGGAACAGATTATCTACCCTGATTAGTGATTACCCACAATAGTGGAAATAAAACTTTTCCTTCGTAACATTTTCTAGCTACATATAATGACATCTTCGCCTGAAGATGATGTTAATATGCATGTCTTAACGGAAATGGTTGAAGCATCTAGAAAAGTAGTTACTGCTATCTCTTTTTGCATTATTGATTTCGACTGTAAGATTTGGGTTTTTTTTAAGGGAGATCCTATGGCGCTCGACGAGCGGTGTGTGCGAAGATGTTGATTGACACGGTTCTTCAATAGTTGTTGGTTGTAATTAAAGGGAAACAGATGCCATGGGAGTGAGTTCCACATTGATGCAGTGCGCCAGACAAAGGAGTTCTTGTAAGGCGATGTTCTAGGTGTTTCCAGCTGTACGACGAACTGGTGCGCTCTTGCCGTCTGTCGTGACTGTCTGCAGGCGTTGCCAGGGAGGGGTGGCGGGCGGTATCTGTAAAACAGGGATAACTCGGCCACATATCTGCGGTGTATCAGACTATCAAGATTCCGGGTCAACTCCGGGTCGCCGATGAGACGCACAGCTTTCTTCTGAATATAATCCAGCAGCTTTAGGGTGTGCTTTGGTGCGGCAAGAGCGACTGCTGCGGTGTATACAGTTTTTTTGTTGCGAAATAGCGCACCAAGCTTCTGGGCGGCTGATTTTGCAATGCTAGCAACACGGTCATGCCAGGACATATTGCTGTTGACCGAGATACCCAGTAGTCAGATTGACGAGGATGAAGGAATGGTCGATCCTGCCATAATGATGTCAGGGCTCGCCGTATTGGCCCTCTTGGTAAACGTGGCTGCTTGGGTCCTTGCTGCATTGAACTGGACCAAATTTCTGTCGCCCCAAGCTTGAACTTTCTTCAGGTCTTGATTAATTGCTGTATTCTGCTCCTGTCTGCGGTGATAAGTCTCAGTCGCAGGTTTTTCTGATCTAAAAAGGGTAATATAATCAGCAAAACTGTAGACAGGATTATTCGTTTCAGCAGGTCATTAATAATAGATGAGGAACAGAGTTGGTAAAAGTATTGCGTTCTGAGGCACGCCCGCGTTAATGGTGAGTGTGCCTGAGATGTGCCCATCAACTGCAACGTGCAGAGATCGGTTCTTAAGGAAACTGGCAAGCCAACTGCAGAGAGAGTCTGGTAGGCCGAAGGACGGCAGTTTGTTGAGCAGTCTGTCATACCAAACTCTATCGAATGCCTTCGAAACATTCAACGCCTTCGAAACATCCAACGCAATCGCTCGAAACTCTCCGTAGTTCTCAATTGCCCTACTCCATATATGAGTGACATAGGCCAATATAGCTCCTGTCGATCTCTCTTTGCGAAAGCCGCATTGATTTTTCTGTTGTTCTCGGGTAGTTACTGATTGATTACACGTTCCATGACTTTGGAGATTATGGGAAGCAAGGCAATTGAGCCATAGTTTGAGGGTGTGGTTTTCTTGCCTCTTTTTGGAACAGGTTGCACTCGAGCGACTTTCCAGGAAGATGGGTATATTCCTTTTCGGTAAGACATGGTGGTGCATGGTCCGTCAAGTATATAATCTTCACTTGTGTCTACATACTTGGTATAAATTCCCAGCCTCTGTAGATTTTACATAAGTGTGGTTATTATAGTATATCCTATAGGAAAAATTTCATCCAGCCCTGGTTATTTGAACGGTTGTGATTGATCTATGGCTCACCTGATCTTGTCGGGTATCGCTGCGTCCTTACTAGCCTCCAGTCCAGCCTTGATGACTTTCGTGGTCTGCCTGGTTTTTGCAGCGATGTAAGTGTATTCACAACGAATAAAACCAGAACGTATGCTTCTAATAGCAGTTTAAACTTTCCTCCTTGGCCCCCGTCTAAGTGTTGTCATTACATTTGAAAAATTCGACTTTTTTACTTTTGGATCATTTCCTAAGACTTTGTGGACTATCGAGCATTTTGAGGTTTCCTTGACTCATTCACGAGCCTCGTTTGGCTCTTCGGATTTATTTTTTATACATCATGAGTGTTGGATCTTAATAGCTATCCTTGCGTGATGCACTATTAAAAATGCGCTTTGACTAACTAATAAACAGTTTTGCTGTTGAATTCTTGTTCTTTCCTATTTTAATTTATGAAAACCTATTGCTTGCCAAGAGGTTCCATATTAACTTATATCGGAGTTGATTCAAGAGTATTAAAACCCGAAGAAGAGTTTGATTTTTAGGGTTCTAAAACTGTAATTTCCCCCCCCCCCCCGTCTTCATTTATGAAAAATGTGTTATAATTATCAAAAGATTTTACCATAACCGGAGTTCAAAAAAGAACTTCGACATCCGGTTAAACCAGTGTTGGTTGAGGATTATTGCAGTTTTACAATATCAAGGTTTTGTGATATCGTTTGGCTTTCTATCACCCTAAAGAGTATAAGGTCCCTCTATATAACTTGAATCAAAGCTAATCGCTCATTCCTATTTTACTGTATGAGCACCTATTAACTAGAAGATTTTTTTTACAACTTAACCTACTTAGAATTTTTCGACTTCTAGTTAAACCGGAGTTAGTTTATTTTATTCCAATTGGGCCAGCACTCCAACACTGTCTAACGTGTCAGAAGCAATAGTGACGATCAGGTGATTGAAAGAGTTGGCGATACCACGATGTTCATTTATAATGTTCCACACACATCCATGGTTCAGACGTTCAGTATCTTTTCCAAATTAATCCTGATTTGCACCTAAATTTGATTTTGTAGATGTTTAGCTCTTCAGTGGGATATTCTCTACAAAGATCATTGAGAAATTTCACGTATGGTAAGTCATATATCTCATGCTTACGTGAAGATACGCATACAGCAGTAAAAACCTTTCTTGATCGGTTTAATAAAAATTAGAGAAGAAATCTAAGGGCTGCAAATTTAAAATATTTTCACAAATTTTATTATTATTATAGTGTATTACCAATTAGCTTAGCGATAGAAAATCCACGTGGCTCCAGGCAGTGGGTTAGAAAGGCAAATTGCATCACCGAAAATTAGATTGTTGAGTTTTGCTAGGGGGATCTTCTCTTTGTACGGCTCCATATTACGAGCGATTACCAGATATTGTATTAGGGAGATTTTTATATGCTCGGCTTAACACAATATCTATTATTTCCCTTTCTAGTTTTGTGTGCTGTATAAATAGTCTAGGTGTGTATGGAATTATATCTTTCATGGACATAAAATAGACATTATCATCAAAGCTCGTGCTTATCGAAAAAGCTATTAATTGTGATTTAGTAACCAACTCATCAATCAATCTCATCAAGTTTTCGCCCAAACGAAAAGAATTTTTTCTTCTGAGCCATGGCCATGGCTCAGGAGGAAAAATACTTATCGAGGTCCATTTTTTTTCCGATTGATGAATTTCCATTAATTTCGTACATTAAATTCGCAATATATTTTGCAGTGACCTTGACAGAATTTCCTCTTTTAGCTTCAGTGTCGGTATCTGCAAAAACAATAAAAGAAATTTACTTGCTAAGTTAGCTTAAATAATGCGCCATAACTTAAGTACCAATGCCTGAGCACTAAATAACCAATAGATGACAACTATGCTATTGGTTTCCAATGTCCTTTTACTTTAAATTAAATAGGTAAAAGAATGGTTTAAAAGATACGTTTATTGAAAATAATCAGCTAACAAAATAACGAAATTTAATGGATAACACTCATTGTCAGCTAATGGTCTGTGGAGGTATACATAACCCAATAGTCCACACTGACGCTAATAAACTTTATACTCCTATTTCCTAAAAAGGACATGAAAAACATAATTTACACAAGTACATGCTAACCTATTAGATTCGGTCCCGTAAAAAATATATAAACCTGTCCATAGGTATGCGTGGTTCACTCAGCGGTGTTAATATTAACTGTAGGTGTGGGTCGTAGAATAGACAGTTGGGCGAAGGCGCCACTAAATTTTCAAATAAGAATATATCAATGATTTTTAAGCAGGGAAATTCGTGTAGTCAGATTTAGAAAAAATACCTTATAGAGAAACCTGAAAATAAATTGCACAAACTAAACTTTACTTTGACTTCAGCATATCAAGATAAACATCAAAGATCCAAATTTATTTAAATATTAAACATACTCGTATTATCAGACATAACGTGCATAGTGCAAATTTAGTTAGGTATCAAACCTTATTGGGAATATGGTATCACACTTAAAATAATTATAAGCGTCTGTAAAATATGTATCATTCAAATTATAGGAACATTAATCTTTACTAAATGAAAAACTTTTGTATTTTCATTTAGTACATTTCATTTAATACATTTCGTATATGCACACAGCCTTCACTCTTCATTTATTAATCTTTACTCTCAAATTCTAAATCATCAATACTCTATCTAAAATCTGAATTCATAAATTTCTGACTAAGTAACAGATAATCACAGAATACCTTAAATAAATATTAATTCCCGAAATAAAAACAGTTATAAATTAATCTCATGACAGCGATAATATTAAATGAAATAATTTGACCTGTGAAGATAATATATGGTCAATGAAGATCTACAGGGAAAATCGAATTGAGCTCAATTCTTATTGATAATTACTCATGAACAACAACCTAATCTACCACATTAGGTTAGTTTGGATTAGTCTAAGTTCAGAATAGGAACGTTAAATTCTAATGTAAGGTAAAGAGGATATCAACCACACAAATCTACCAGTGAAAGGAAAGAGGCCATATTTCTAGGTTTGGTAGCATTTACAAAGCTACACTATTTGCTATTGAACCTTTGTTCTGCTCGTTTTACTTAACTCTTACTCTTAAAGGCCGTTTAGTAACTACTAAGTACAAGCTTTTACATTGTTCAATTAGTATTCTTAATAATTTTAATCTCACAACACTTTGAACTTCTTCAGCTATTCATTTGACAAGACTTATGTTAATGACAAAAACCAGTTTTTTCCATCAACACGGAAATAGCAAAAGTTTAAATAAATTGACAACTGAAACTAAACTGGATAGTGACAATTACACTCCCATATCAACAAAAATTTTAATTTATCAATTGAAATATTGGCTAATTCCATGTTTGATGAATTAAAATGATTGTTGATTATTTCCATTTCCGAACGTGAATTTGGCGATGTTGAGCAATAATAACAAATACTAATTATTGGATTTAAGGGTTTTTTATTTTTATGTTTGATCATTCAAAACTTTGCATGAAATTTCAAACTTTAATCTAAATTCTATGATGTTGAATTTAATTTTGTATTACCTATAGCTTGTGTTCCGCCTTCAGATAAAATGTTGGTTCCATAATCGGGCACTGTCTGATTGTGGAACATAATACCATCTGTTAAAAAGTGATTATTTTCTGTGAAAATTTAAATTATATTCCAGAAAATACGGGTCGGGGCCGTCAGCGAAAAAGCACTAAAGGCAATTTTGATGAACAATCCATGAGAGCTGCTGATAGGGCACTCACAGAAGACAAGCGGTTGAAAGATACAATTTAAAATTTTAAATGGTTTATGAATATGTAAAAAACAGAATCCCATCAAAGAGATTAGAATGGCTCCCAATTACTCATGTACTTTTTTCTAAAGAACAAGAAAAAGGCCTAGCCGATTACGCATTAACTTACTCAAAAAATTGTTACGGGCAAACGGCCCTTAATATAAGAAAACTGGCTTATGAAATGACAAGCAATAATAACTGTAAAAGTCTGAAAAATGGTAAACAGACAAGGAAGCTAGACGCAAATCGTTTCTTGGATTTATGTCCAGATATGTAGAACTAGGTCTTCGTCATCCGGGAGTGTGTATAGCCTTTCAAGAGTGACCCATTTAATAAGCCCTATGTTGGCGTTTTCTTCTACAATTTGGGAAAAGTGTTTGAAGACTATGGACATTTTTTTTGTAGCGGCACAAGAATTTATAATTTAGACGAAACTGCTACAACAACCTTAAAAAACCAAAAAAAAAATATATTGTCAAAAAAGGAATCAAGGTCAAGCGCCCAACGGGGTTTACTGGTCACTACTTGTTGTGATATATCAGCATCTGAGAATACAATACCATCAGTCATGGGTTTTCCACGAAAGAAGTTTAATCCGCGAATGACTGATGCAGCTCTACATGGTACTTTGGGATTGGTTCCGATTCTGGATGGATGACTCGCGAATTGCTTCCAAGCGTTGTAAAGAACTTTATTAAGCACACGTCCAGTATTATAGAATACTCTTCCTTCCAAATATTTGACAAGCACGAAAGTCACCTAACGATAGAAGGAATACATTTCGTTAAGGAAAATGGAGTAGTCATTTTACCGCCGCTCCGCATACTTGCAATAAGCTACTACATCAATTAGATATCTGCCTTATAAAGACCGGGAATACCTAATAATTTTAATATTACTGACTTTGTTGCTTATGCATTTGAAAAATCGATAACTTCAGCTAATATTTAATATTTATTAAGGATTCTCTTACAAACATTCGCAATCTGTAATACATGTAACAGTTGATAACACATCCAACATTAATCACACATAGAGAAACAAAATCATAATTACTAAAATGCTAACAAACTTAGCCACTTCATTGTTTCAGACACCTAGGTTCCACTCTGCTATAATCTTATTGCACCGCTTTAACATTAAACCCAATGGCCAGCCATCCGTTAGCTCCACACAGAAAGTGGTTAATTTTAGATGCATGTATTTTAATATGATTGGCTGAAATAACATCTTTGTATTTTATGCTGTTCAGGATATAATATATAAATAATACAAATTACATAGATCTTCTTTTTTCCAAGGTGACAAATTTGAAGGTTCCCAGCATACTGCGGTAAGACATCATAAATGGGTATGAATCTTTTTCCCAACTCAGAGATGTCTTAGAAATCTTTTCTGAACTTCTATATGGTCAATATTGACATTAGCTTTTAGTGGCCAGATCATTCATGCATATTCAAGATGTGGGGTATCACCAGCGTATTGTACAGTTTCACAATGCTATCGATATTTTTTAAAAATTTTGTGTTTATAATCACGAAACCAAACATCTTGTAGGGCTTGTTGACAATGAAAATATAATTATTATTGACTTCAAATTAGATTGAAGATTCACTTCTAGGTTCCTACACTGGCTTACTCTGTTTAGAAAATAGCTGTTTTTTACTTTATGAGTGTAGGTAATTGTCGAATATATATTAACATTAACATTAAGAGTCCGCATCTTATTTCTTAACTACTTAGATACATATTCTAGGCCACAGCTGTGCTACGTGTGATAGCGAGCAAACATGCGTAAAGATCTTGAAGTCATCCACAAATAAAAAATTAGAGGATTGAGAGATACAGCTAGGAAGATCAATTAGTGAACAGTAGGTGCCTTAGGTTACTACCCTGTGGTACCCATGATGTGATAGATATTTTTCTAGACAAACTCCTGCTTATCGTAACCTATTGAAACCTACATTGCAGGAAACATTGAACATTACCGCCCATTTTGTCATATTAAACTTACGAACAACTTCTCAACTAGTGTCCCGTGATCGACCTTATCAAATGCTTTCGCACAATCCGCTATAACGACGTTTAACTAACCTTTTCTATAAAAGGCTGAAGCCCACAGCCATTGTAAGCTCATACAGGTTAGTGCCAGTTGACCTACAAAAAGCCATGGTGTTGACGAGCAAACACTTTGCTATTATTATACAGTCAAAAACCTTTGTCAGAATATTCAATACACTGATGGGACTGTAGTTCTCAACATTTTCTTTCAGATTCGATTTAAAAATTGGTGATTCAGTAAAATCCTTCAAACTTTCACGAAACATGTTTGTGTCTATAGCCAAGTTAGATACTCTAGCCAGTGGCTTACTCAAGAAATCAACACAACCCTTGTATATATAGTATGGGATATTATCCTGACCTGTAGATTTTTTTTGGTGTCAGTTTTCTGACATTAGACCAAACCTGATCCTCGTTGTCAGTAGAAAAACAAATGTTCCGCAAAAATTGCCCACAGAAGAGCTTCCAAATACTGAGCCAAAATAATGGGAAAAAGCATTTGCAATGCCGATAGGGTCGGCAAAATCTTTATTGTTGAAGTATACGTCGGTGACAATGCCTTGGGCGTTCTTATGTGTCTCGACATAAG
Organism: Pissodes strobi; assembly: GCA_016904865.1. Taxonomy (NCBI): domain Eukaryota; kingdom Metazoa; phylum Arthropoda; class Insecta; order Coleoptera; family Curculionidae; genus Pissodes; species Pissodes strobi. The sequence continues at coordinate 192,308 of MU183768.1, forward strand.
ACCAGAAACTATTGGGTTCATATTAATATTATTCTCTACATTTTATACTCACAACTTGTATCAGCCCTAATCTCTCTTACGAGAATCCTGAGAGCCTCTGTTTGCGCCGGGCTGGCCCTCCCACGCCTAACTCATTCATGCAGCCGATCTTTTTGTCTAGCTTTCTAACAAGGTCAATGGATAAATAATTGGGATATTTGGGATTGGATTTTGGTTTCACAAGATTCCTTGGAATAGTCTGTTCAATGCATGAGATGATTTTATTATAAAAAATATCCAATGCCAAACTGACATCCTGAATATTAGTTCAGTCCATGGAACCAACAAGGTACTAGACCAAAGTTACCTTTAGCGTATTCATAAATGGAAGATGATTTAATATTGTCTTCTTGTCTGTCACTAACATTTAGTTGCACAAATAGGCTCAGCGCCGTATGATACAAATCCTCAGCAACTTGGGACTGATCGCACCTAGAACGTACCATTTTGTCAAGATTACGTAAAACTAAATAAGTTTCCTATTCGTGCAATTTGCTGCAATAGGTTAGACTGTACAAGATCATATTATTAGCCAGCCACTACATTACGAATACTGAAATCTTCTATATTAGTATTTGAGCATTATTTGCTGTCAAACAGTTCAGAATCTTTAAGGCTCTCGATTTAGCCAGGATAGTATATAATACCTGGATTTCGAAAACTGGAATTTATCATTTCAATAAATATACATTTACATATGATGACTTTGCCATTAGTATAGCGTAACTGATAGGAATGTGGATAAAAACAATGTAGAACATCCAGTTATAGATCCAAATGAACTATCAACGTCAAGCTGTATTGAATAAAATAAATATTATATCGTAGAAAAATTATTCCTTACTTTCATTATCAGTTAGTTTAAACACAACTCCTACACAAAATCAAAGCAAGTCCACAAGAATTTAAAAGATTCTCAAAAGTTGAAGAATGGAAAAATCGGAGACAAGGCTAAAATTATTACCGCTACGTACACTCTAGAAAAGTTTGCTCTAGAAGCTAAACAAAAGGAGAGAGAACAAACTAAAAATAATACCGCTACGGACACTGCAGAAAAAAGAAGGGGAGAGAAAGAAGAAAACTGTTAAGTAGAAAAATTTTGTGATAAGAAAAGGAATGGATGAAGACTCAACAGATGAAGAATTCAAAACGCGACTATGCTTGTGACTGAAAATTCTCGTAGATGAAGTAAATAAAAACGCGACGATGCCTGTGACTGAAAATTCTGATGATGATATTGATTTTGCAGGAGAAATCGATCCATGAGCACTTCTAGATAAGCTTAATAAAGAGCCATAAGTGACAATTTTATTTAGTTTGAATTTATTGCCAAAGAGAAAAAATATTACAAGCTGTAGTACTATGTAAAAAGGGTAAGGATACATATAATACATATTTACAGATCATGATTTTGCTATTAGTAGCGTAACTGATAAGACTCAGTTATAGATCCAAAAGAACCATCAACGACAAGCTGTATTGAAGAAAATATTATATCGGAGAAAAATTATGCCTTACTTTCAGCACCAGTTAGTTTCAACACAACTCCTACATAAATTAATAGCAACTAAACTTTAGTAAGGCCTCAAGAATTCAAAGGATCCTCAAAAGCTGAAGAACGAAAAAATCAGAGAAAAAGCTAAAATTATTACCGCCATAGACACTCCAGAAAAGTTCGCTCTTGAAGCTAAACAGAAGGAGAGGAAAGAAAAAAAACTGTTAAGAGGAAACATTTCGTGAAAAGAAGAGTTGTGGATGAAGGCTCTACAGACGAAGAAAATAAAAACGCAACAATGCTTGTGACTGAAAATTCTGACGATGGTTTTGATTTTGGAGGAGAAATCGATCCATCACCATTTCCAGACAAGCTTAATAAAGAGCCTTCTTAATTTAGTTTAGATTTATAGACAGAAAGAAAAAAAATATTACATAGCTGGAGTATTATGTAAAAGGGATACCTAAGTAATGTGGGGTTATTCTTTCGATAAATACATATTTACAGATCGACTTTGCGATTGGTAGCGTAATTGAAAGGAATCAGTTACAGATCCAAAAGAACCATCAACGGCACGCTGTCGGAAAAAAAATATGCCTTAATTTCAGCATCAGTAGCAGTTGTTTTAAACACAACTTCTATGCAAAATCAAAAGAATTATACTATCATAAGTCTACAAGAATACAAAGCATACCCAAAAGCAGTAGAAGGAAAAAATGAGAGATAAAACAGCTAAAAATAACACCCCCACGCATACTTCAGAAAAGTTCGCGCTAGAAGCTAAACAGAAAGAGGGAGAAAGAAAAAACTGTTTAGAAGAAAAAAATCGTGAAAAGAAAAGAATTGGATGGAGATTGAACAGACGGAGAAAATAAAAACACGACGATACTTGTGACTGAAAATTCTGACGATGATATTCATTTTGCAGGAGAAATCGATTCATCACCACTTCTAGACCAGCTTAATAATGAGCTGTCTTAATTTGGTGTGAATTTATAGACAAAAAGAATAAATATTACATAGGTAAAGTATTATGTATAGAAGGGATAAGGATGCGCAGTTACATTTATGGGAAAATCGGTTAATGATGAAGTTGTTCATTTACCCTGAAATAGAACGCACCTCTTTAGTATGTTTGTAAATAATTAAGATGGTGTTACTTAAACCATGATAGGTGGAAACAGTAAAGCTGCAAGAAGCATGTCTAAAGTTTGAAGTAAATTTTTCAGCCATAGAAGTTAAACAATTACTAAAACGTTTATCTTTCTGTGGAACATGCAGTGCCTGGATCGGAAACAGACAATTTCCTTTCATTTTTAAACACAGTTTTTTTGGTATTATTCTTTGAATTATCTTTTATCATAAAAACTAACGATTAGTCTTCATTTGTATTACTAAAAAACACATTCCTGTTTGTTGTACATAATAAATTAGACATTTTGTGTCCGATTTTGGAACACTTCCCCTATATTTGTATACATAATATATTCAAGAAACATTAAAACTGTTTAAAAAAATGTGTGGGTCGTATAATGTGTTACTCGATTAAACTAGGATATAAGTCAATAGTAAAGAGGCGACGTAACTTCTTCATCAGAGCAAGAATTTCCCGGTTTCAATTAAAAATCCACATTAATCGACTTTAAGTCATTAGATAACGTATAATACCAGTAATAACATGTTTACAAGCAATTAAAGGTTAGCCAGTCAATCAAGAGTGTATTATTTATGGGGGCAATTATGATACATTGTAAATGATCCTTTGCGTAATCTTAATAGCACTAACATTTATTTGCCTTTTATCGTGACTTGGAGGTAAATACTTAAGTTGTAGCCCGTATTATCATTTTGTCGATGTTTTCGCAAAATATGAACCTTTATGCGATGCAGCACGAAAAAAGTGATAGAGTGGAAAAAGCAAAATTACCCGCAGTGGACATTATATATTTTACACTACATTGCTAGGAAACTACTTTTTTAAATTTACTACATATCTTTACTTCATCTATTTTTGTTTATATCAAACAATAGCAATGTTAAAAAAGTAGTTTTATGGAATTCCCTTGTAATTTTCTAGAAAACAATAGGAAATCTCTTAAATATTTGTAAAGCCCGACAGGAAAACACATTACACTAAGTATGCCGATGTCTATAGACCTGCTGCAAGCAAACGAAGCGTGAAAAACAAAGAAAATGTTTTGTTTCCGACTTCCCTGGGGACGCAATGTGGTGACAACGTGTAAAAGCACAGAATAGACTCCAATTGACTTGACCACTAGACGACAACTGAAGTAGAATCTAAACAAGATGTGGACACAAAGAAGTGTTTAGAACAAAAGAAGTGACACAAACGAACGTGTCGGATACGGTAGCTTCATTGCTTCTAATAGACATTTTGGGGAGTTTTAGAGTAACGTAACCAAAGCTTTATGTTTGACGGTTTCAAGTGGCAAAAAGTAATTATTTATTTAAAAGGCTGTTATCTTAGAAAACTGGCGTTAATAAAGTTCAGATTATCGATCAAAATCACTTTTATCAAATTGCTCTAAAATCGTAGAAAATTGTGTAACGAATTAAATGACACGTTCGTAAAGCAAACAGAATACTGTTACTTTTGATTTCGAAGGGAACCGAACACTGGGTTAGATGTTCTTAAGCCTTTTATCTCATGGGCATTTTACACTTAAGAAAGGCTTTTGATTGTGTTTCTACGATCTTAAATAATTTGCCTTTGGCTGAAAAAAATCACGAAACTTGGAATGTCACAGCACTCAGTTCCAAGTACAAGATTAAAATAATATGCCCTACGCCCGATACACTCTCTGATGACAAAGCTGAGCCAAATACTGATAAATTGTACTCTAGCGGATACCAGTTACATGCCATACTCAAGAATGAGTCGGGAGTACCGACTACCTTACTCATTGCATACACTGATGAGTACATTACTCAAGTGCAAGTACTTGAATATCAAGAGTACTTTTTGCAAGTGTATGCTTCTTACTCGCACCACTTTTACTTAAATTATTTTCAGCTTATAATGAGCAAAATAAGCAAAGCCGTTTATCAGAAATGCCTTTATTAATAAACATTAAATTAAACAACCTAATCCATTATTTTTCTCAGCCAGAAATCTGGACGTTTTCACTGCTTTTTTGTAGGAGATTGAAATTCAGACAGTATCTGTGCGACCTGTATGGGTGAATGTTCTGGTTCATTGGAATAAGAAATGTCATTTGGGGTACTGTCCCTTGAACCTCCTGCACCCACCCTTCGGTTTTACGTAATTATCGTGGGTGATTAGTTTCTCAGCAACAATTCTTCATAGTGTCCCTGGAAAAGTTTGTATTTTCTTGGATCTAAAACTGGCATGACCAATTGCAGATATAATGAAATTTTCCAATGACAAATTGAGTATGTCTGAGAATATGCACGTTTTCAAGAGAAGTTCACCACTGGAACTTGTATTTTGTAGAGCTTTAACTTCTCCCATTTAATCCTAAAGAATAGCAGACCCGAAAGTAAATACTCATAATCTGCAAGGGCAGATCGTCGAGGTACGAAGATCGTACAGTACTCCTCCAAGAACTGCAAGCTTGCATATTGAGCCGTTGAAGAAGATATGACAGTTTTTCTCACAATCTGCGAAACCAAGGCGAAATATGAATTTCATCTTGTTAAACCTGGGTAACTCAGAGCGTGCCCCAAGACCTCTTCGATGATTTCAGTCGTTTTAGATCGCCCGGCTTTCATCCATAAGATGTTGAATTTTGAAAAAAATTGGCAACTCTGATTGCATTCAGTGTATGAATGGCATAACGAACATGTGCGGAAATCAATAGCCTATTGTTGGAAGTGTCTGAAACCTGTTTGTTTTTGTTTCATCTTCTCTTTCATTATATTCATATTTTCCCATCGTAACTCTTGAGCTTCGCCTACAACCAAGAATTGTCCGCTACTATGACATCGATTTGATTTCAAGCACTTGCCCATCTCGCTCTAGTTTGGAGCACACAGCAAAGTCTAGACTTGCGATGCGCTCTTGCGCGTTGTTTATTAAAGTACTCGGAGAAATGTTAGATGTGGATATCGGATAATTTTACCTGATATGTAATGGGTACGCGTACCGGTACCGAGTAGGTACTTTATCGAAAATGTATCGAGTACCCAGGTATAGAGTACTTGAATTGTGCTTAAAGTGCAGTATTTGACATGAGTACTTTGATTCAAATCCTGCCCAGCTTTGGCTGATGACGCAATGTGTTTGTCACTAGCACTAGAGCATCATTAGAAGATGTTGAACGAAGATTGTATGAGATACCGTTAAGAGCTTGTAAGTTGCTGGATGCGAATGGCATTCTCCTCAACAAGAGCTACTGTCAAGAATAAAAGTGGTGTATTTAACGAATTAAATAATAGATTTTCTTGAAACGAACGATGAGATAAACATTCATTTAGTAGGGTGAACCCTTTTTAAAATTTGCAGATTAGTAAGTGACTGTGTTTGGCTGAGGAAATAATGAAACTTCAAATGCCGTTTCACTGCCGTTTCTCATTTTTATATGTGGTTTATCATCAAAAGTGCCCTTTGATTGATATATTTGTTGATGATGAGAAGTCGCTTTGTATCACTAGAATCTGGAGATCATTAGAATATGTTGAGCTTTGGATGATGACACATTATTTTTATCACTAGCACTAGAGCATCATTAAAAGATATATAGCGAAAATTGTGCGAGATAGTGGCAAAAGCTACTGAGTTGCTGAGATGCGAATGGCATTCACCTCAACGAGAATAGCTGCTAATAGTGAAAGGTGGTGTGTCTAGCGAATTAAATAGTAGATTTTTTTGAATAAATTAAGAGGAAAAACGCTATGCTGGGTGTTCTTAACCTTTCATTTGATATGATGGACCCTTCTTAAAATTTGCACTTAAGTGGGTGATCATGGTCTTCTCTTCATCTTTGGCTCAGAAATTCATGAAGTTTGGATTGCCATGACACTCAGTTTTGGGCCCACTGCTGTTTCCTATTTTAATATATGCTCTGCCATCCACGTAGGGCACATTCTACGCCAGATATACTCTTTGCTGATGACGCCACGCTTTCTATCACCTGAACCTGATTATTTTTAGAAGAAGTTGCGCCGATATAGGGTAAGAGTGTAGGCACGGTCGAGAGCTGCTCAGTGGCTGGATGTCAATTTACTTATGTTAAACGTGGACCAGAAGAATAAAATTGTTTTTGCCAGATAATCGCAAAGCTTGCAGGATGTGCTTTTTCTTTGCTTTCATATAGATCTTAAATCAAAGTGGCACTCAGCACTACACATTACAATAATAAGCTTAGCACTAGTGAGTATGCTTTCCAAAATCTAGGTGGATGTGTATCAGAAGCTCCAATAAAATAGACTATGCTACAACTTTTTATTATGTTATGACATGTGTACTGTTGACATGGTGTTCTGATGCAGGTAGGCAGTTAAAAGTTGCATTTAGATTAGATAGGGTTGAGTCATAGCGGGAATGTCCACAGGGATGCCCCCTGTCCCCCTGTGGCGGATGAGACCCTTCGCACCCAGAAAGTAGAGCATGGGGTCCATGTACAGGTCTCTGCAGACGACGCCTGATTATGGCACAAGGTACTGAGGTGGGAATATTGCAGAGGCTTCTCGAGCAAGCTCTGACGAGGTCCTCGCAGTGGTGTAGGTTTAATGAACTCAGGGCGAATCCGAACAAGGTAGAAATGGTCTTCTTTACCAGAAAAAGGAAGCTGGAGGACTCTCCCAATATCACGTTGGAAGGGACCCCCCTTGTGGCTAAGAAATGCGTCAAGTATCTGGGTGTCTGGTTGGACTCCAAACTGACTTTTCAGGAAGACCTTCGGCTCAAGACCGTGGCGGTGTTGGGCTTGGGGCGCTGGGGGGACCTGGGGACTTGGGACAAAAACTGTGTTGGCATAGGGACGATGGACGATGGTTGCTCCGATGCTCATGCATTTTTTGAGCGAATTTAAGTGATTAAATCACATATGCTACTTTAATAATGATCTTTAAGCAGCTTACGTTATAAGTTCCCCTAGTTGTAATAACTATACATTCATGAAGCAAGTGGAAGGTAAACCTTGATAATTTTGGGTGAAATATTCAAGAAAATATCGTTTCTATCAACATTATTATGTAGGGCCCTGAATAGTCCAATTTAGGGATTGCGAGCAGACTTTGAAATAATATTCTCTATCTCTCTCCGTAGAGAAGAAATTTATATACTCCAAATTATTTATTTGATGAATTTGAACTGTCCCACTTTTTTGGGTGCCTAAGATAGGATAAAGCACACTGACCTACGCATCAGTCGGTGCCCTTGAAACAAACGAAATAAAAATCAATGATGATGGCGATTCCGATTCGGGGGGGTCTTTGCTGCATTGAACTGGATCAAATTTCTGTCGCTCCAAGTTTGAACTTTCTCCAGATCTTGATTAATTTCTGAAATCTGCTCCTGTCTGCGGTGATAAGCATCAGTCACTGGTAAAGGTTTTTCTGATCTAAAGTGGGAGACAAGGGTACTGCCGTCTGCAAAATTGTCGACAGGATTCTTGGTTTCCGTCAGCAGGTCATTAATATAGATCAGGAACAGAGTTGGTGAAAGTATTGCGCCCTGAGGCATGCCCGCGTTAATGGTGAATGTGTCTGAGATGTGTCCATCAACTGCAACGTGCAGAGATCGGTTCCAATGAAAACTGGCAAGCCAGCTGCAGAGAGAGGCTGGAAGGACGGCAGTTTGTTGAGCAGTCCGTCATGCCAAACTCTGTCGAATACCTTCGAAATATCCAACGCAATCGCTCGAGACTCCGTAGTTCTCAATTGCCCTAGTCTATATATGAGTGACATAGGCCAATATATCTCCTGTTGATCTTTCTTTGCGAAAGCCGTATTGATTATTGCTGATTATTCTCTTGTTCTCAAGGTACTTGAGCAGTTGCTGATTGACTACACGTTCCATGAGTTTGGAGATTATGGGAAGCCAGGCAATTGGGCGATAGTTTGAGGGCGTGGTTTTCATGCCTTTTTTTGGAACAGGTGGCACTCGAGCGACTTTTCAAGAAGATGGGTAAATCCCTTTTCCGTAAGACAGAGAAATAGAGCCTGAAAAAAACGGCCCTGATGCCTTTTGCGTATCTAGTTCTTTAACGATTTTACGAATATCACTGTGATAAAACTTGTCTTCTGACATGGTAGTGTTGATATTCGATATGGTGGGAGAGCCTTGCCTTGGGGGACATCTAAGGTAGAATGAGATGAAAACATTTTGACGAGCCTGTTTGCTTTTTCCTCGGATATAGTCGCCGTGATGTCACGTTTGTCTGTTAAAGGTGGGAGAGGTGATAGAGTGTGCACCACTCCTGCAATCCGCCTGATGCTTGGTAATGCCTGGCATGGACTCACTCTTTATGTTTACTTGCTTCTAACTCAGAATTTGATGTCATGATGATGCAGTACATAGCTCAAAAGTGTCGGAGCATGCACCGACATACTTAGAACCAACAACACCATACTACCTTTGGTAGCTGCCAAGTTGATGAGTATTGTCTGATAGCTTCGGCTTCTCGGGTCCCATCGTGTGGAAAACTACACATGGAACTTCACAATCTATTAAATTAATATTTTAATATCAAAATTATCGAAAGTTAAAATAAGAATGATTAAATATTTTTTTTTGCCAGCGAGTCACCCGCCACAAGACGACGTGGTGTCTAGTGACAAGAGAACTTAACTGACAAACAGTTACACTTATCTATAAGAAAGCATTCATCCATCATCACTCGAAACGAAACGGCTTCATCGCTTGTGCAGAAACAGCGGATTAACAGAAACAGCATTGAACTACACTGTTGAACATTAGATCAGCAGAAAAAACTAATCTGAAACGACACTCAATTTTACCGCTGACTCCGTTTTCTCTCGGGATGAACATGTAATGCAGTAATTTACACTACATCCAGAACACAAGTAAAGAGAAAGAGAGGGTGAACGCATGAACTTGCATTGACAAGCATCTCGCGGATTGCAGGAGTGGCTCACACTAACACTTATAACATAGGCTGAGTCCATGGCTTTCATTGATAAACATCGTGCACATTACAGGCACCCACTAGCACCACGATTCCTGGCAGCTAGGGCGTCAGTACCACTGGATTTTTGAATGCTGAGTTTTGTAAAAGGTTGATTCTTATAATTCGTCTCATTGAAAGAAATAGACAGACAATCATCAGATAGTTTTTCTAGCCTATTGCATCACATTTTTTCGGCGAATTTTAGATTCCTGATCATGTCACAGGCTAAATCTAAGTAGAAGTTCTGCAACCAGATGCTAGCTCAGCGCCTGATATTCCAACATGGACTTCTATTTCGGAAGTCTCACTCTTATTCGGTGTGGTTTGTGTCGTGGACATGGAACATTGTGTTTGATGTGCTTCAAGACGTGGTCCAACCATTCTGGATGTAGTGTGAATTACCGCATTACATGTTCAACCTCAAAGAAAACGGAGTCAGCGGTATAATTCACTTTATTGTTCCATGATTTGCACCAGTTCTTTGTTACCAATGCTAAAACTCCCCAATTCTTTATTATGTTGTGGCTCGTTAAGCAGGGTATGTCATTTAAAGCTGTCGCGTAAAAGTGTAAAGATGCTATCAGTCTTTTCCTTAGATATTTCACACCGATAATTACTAAAGACCGCATTTCTATGTTTATTCGTACAAACGTTAATGTTTTATTAATTAATGATAGCTGTAGCACAGCTTAAAGTAGTATTTAAGCTGTGCTAGTAGTATTTAAGCTGTGTCTAGAGTGTCATCCGCGACACATTAATATTATTGCTTCCGGCATATCCTTTACATTAAAAGCTTGTATCAATAATAAATACAATAAATATTTGCTTCAGTTGATCACACTTAAAATATTAATTGAGGCTATACAAGCTATATTCAATTATTAGACGCTGTGTGTGGCGGCATATGGGAGAGTAAATGATTGTTAAGGTGAACATATCTATGGGTCTTAATAATTTTCTTAGGAAATATACGGTATTTCTGATTAAATATTATTTAATAAATATATTGCACCACAGAAAAGTATTATTAATTTAAATATTCACTTGATGTTTATATTTTAAACATATTTTGCATTAAAAATTCCTTGAATATAAATTATTGAGAACGTTGTTTTTAAATTACCTATCATTCTGAAACTCAAGAAAAATAAAACGATATGCTTCAGGCTTTAAGAAGGTAATTATTATATTATATCTATAAAGGCCTAACTAGAACAATATAATTACGGGATATTATTCCGTATCGGTTAAATAAAGAAGAGAACAAGTTACATCAAAGGCGATATAATTATCCGTCTCGATCAGTTCAAAGTATCTTCTTAGGGAATTTATTAGTAACGAGATATCGTATAATTAGCCACTCGTTATTGCTATACTGACTGAGCAGTTGGGCCGGAGCCTAATGATGCGGAAAGCGGCGTATAGTTCAGCTCCTCACATAGGCGGCATATGGGAGTGAAACGTGCAAAATTAGGGCATCATAAAATCACTACAAACCTTTTGTCGCTCTCAAGGTTTTAATTACATTGTATTGACAGAAACACTTTTGGGCTTTGTGTAAGATTATGAAAAAAAATATTAAGTAATAAAGCACAGAACATTATTTATTTATTTTATTAAATATACATAGGTAGATATAGGCCAAGTCTTAATATTTTCCAAGGAAATAGTGTGCCTTAAAATATTGTTAGTTAAATATAATAAGGAGAATAAAATTACCAAGACTATAAATTGTTTAAATATTTTCAAATATCTAAAAACAGAAGATACATTTTGCATTTTTAGAATAAGCATACTTCATTCTTATTGAGATGCGTTGTTATGCAAGCAAATCAAATCCGAAATGTAACTCCGCCACTGGCTAAATTGGATCGAATAGTAATATAAACTGGCCCGCTCGAGTTACATCATTGGATCGGCCCTAATCATACGGGTCTTTAGATACATTCGAGGAATATATTCGATCCGAAGGATTGATTTTGTTGATACCAGGTGGCCGACGCTCTTCTTGGGATAGCGTTTGCAGAATTGTCGTGAAACTTAATCTAAACGCGTACAAAGTCTGGATTTCATCGGCGTTTTAACTTTCATTCGCCACATTCTGATTTTTAAGCATAACGAAACGAGTGATCAAAAACTGGGTTTTTAAAGAGTTTTCTACTATAGTTTAGCCATAAACGCTACGTTATTAGCTGTTAAGTAAGTTAATCTTATATATACAACAATATACAACAGCAAGTATTTTAACTACCATGTGGCATCCGTGCCTTGTATATATATATTTTTAAGTTAACCTTTGCTAATTTCTGGCTTTCAAACTTGTGCAAATAGAATATTGAAATAAATATTCAACTGATAGTTGGAGAGGTGAAGAAATAGGGTGATGTTTACTCGGTAGTTTACACCTGCCTTCCTCCTGATAACGTTGGTCCCCAACTTTTGCAAAGACTTCTATATTTAAAAAAGCAGACCCCAATAGGGAACTTGACCATTTTTTTTTATTTCTTTTATATATTTGCCTACCTATAGAGACAGCACACACCAAATATCAGCCTTCAAATCGCAATATTTAATTTGCAATAAACAGTTAAAGTTGTGTGACGTCACACCGCTCGTTCGACTGGAAAGCAGTCATTGACATATTATCTTAAAATGTCAATGAAGGCAGTATGGCATCAGCAGCCACAAGTATTAAAATATTTACGTTTATTATTGCTTGTCGTTGAATTGCCAGGGTGTTTGTTATAATTTGTGTTGATTTGTACTTTAATCTGTGCTTTAATATTAATAATAATAATGGAAGCTAAGACGTTCCCCGCTTTGCTGTCCGTCAGGCGCGATGACAAACGAGCTACTGGACGTCACAACCGGTCCCATCCAAGAATGGCGCGTTACAAGAATAATTTGAATTATGCAGTTTTCATTTGCTTATATTTATTATCCAAAATAAAAATAAATAGTTTTTTTTTGTGAACTGGGGTTCTTTTAATAGTATTAAATTATGTTTGTGAGTAATATTTTTCAAATTTAATTTTTATGCAAGTTCCCCATTGTGGCCACATTAAAGAATTTTTTAATTTTATTTAGCTTTAATTTATTTATTATGATGGATTGCCTGACGCCAAACAGAGTAGTAGATTTGTTTGTCTTGAAAACTAATACCTAATTTGAATTATATTGGCCAGACAAACACAGATTTGATAAAATAGCAGACAAAATGAGTTTCGCTAATTGTGGCCACCTATTTGCTAGTTGTGGCTAGAGGTTTCCCCAGTTGTGGCCATCGTATTGAAATACGTATACAAGTCTAAGTAGGTTATAACTTACATAAACAAAATTAAACTAAGTTTCATTATATGCGTTAAAACTTTTGCTTTAATACAAAGTAAAATTATTTAATCAAACGACTGAAACCAGTTTAAAGGTACCTTCTTATAGACACAAATTCCTACATTTACACATATTATTTTCCTTATAAATCTTTGTGTTAAGTATGCCTCTTCTATCACAGCGTTTCTGTTAGAATCTCCTTTGGTCGGTTGCTCTTCACCATTTTCTTCTATACTCTTCCTTTTTTGTTTTTTCGGTTCAGACTTCTTGGCATATTTTTTATCCAAATATTCGTTTCTTCCTTTTTTTTAATGTTCTCCTTTTTTTAAAAAGTTCTGTAGGTTGTAGTTTTCGGGAAAGACGTTACTCGGAAGTTCATTCCAGAGCGAGGAAGTCCTCCAGACAAAGGAGTCCCGCAACAGGGACGTCCTAGGTGTTCGCAGCTGAATCGTAGGTTGATGATGTAGCTTGTGTCTAACGGGTGTTTAAGGTTGGCACAACTCTGGGTGGGATCATAAGTGCCAGCTCGTTCGAACAATTTCCGTAGTAGTATCGATAGTAAAGAGATAGGTCCGCCATGTTCGATGTTCAAGGCTATTAAGTTCTTTAGTCAACTCTGGGCCATCCATAAGACGGACTGCTCTCCTCTGAATGGGGTCCAATATCTTGAGTAAGTGATTGGGTGCCAAGCTCCACACATGAGGACAGTATTCCAGAGATGGTCTTATGTGGGCCCTATAGAGCAGTAAAAGCTGATCAGATGTATACAACTTTTTTGCTCTATAGAGTGCTCCTATAGCTTTTGTGCGGCTACCATGACGATTTTGGCAACGTGATTACGCCAAGACATGTTCTTTTCTAGGCTGATGCCCAGCAAGCTTATGGATGAGGCCAGAGTCAGCTTTTTTTTGAGAAGACCGCTGCTTCAGTCATTCCTGCGTTAAACTAGACATTGTTTTCCTCACCCCATTCTATGATGGCATTCATATCTATATTGATGGCAGCAATTCAATGATTTGGCGGGTTTTGCATGTCATTGATAAGTCAGGTCCTGCGGTGTATGTTTTTTTTGAGAAGACAACGGCTTGAGTTTTTCCTGCGTTAAACTGGACACTAGTTTCCTCACCCCATGCCACGATGGCATTCATATCCTCACTGATGGTGGCAATCTGATTTTCTCGCTCGCGTTCGGGACGAGCAGCTACAGCGGGTATTGGAGTCCGTGATATGAATGAGGATATAAGAGTGCTGTCATCTGCACAGCTGTGAATATAATTGTTTGTCCGGTCTAAGAGACCGTTGATATAGAACAGGGACAGTGTGGGAGATAATATACACTCTTGAGTAACCTCGGTATTGATTTTAAATTCCTCCGAGAGATGTTCTTCAGTACCAACTCGGATGCTTCGATCCCTTAAGAAATTGGAAAGCGATAGAAGCAGTGCGAGTGGTAGTCCATAAGCTGTCAATTTCCTTAACAATCCGTCATGCCACACACTATAAAATGCTTTGGATATGTCGAGAGCCACTGTACGAGATTCGCCGGAGCTCTTGATAGCTTTGGCCTACAGGTTGGTCACGTAAGTCAGAAGATCTCCTGTTGATCTGCGTATCGCGTATAATGCCTGCCGATTAGAGATATTTTAAGAGCTGTTCGTTGATCAGTTTCTCCGTGGCTTTGGACATGATGGGAACTAAAACAATTGGACGGTATAGTTATTTGGAATCGTTTGGCATGCATTTCTGTATGGTAGGGAGAAAAGCCTGTATAGTTGGGATGTTAGTTCAACAGCACATTTCTTCAGCACTATTGCTGGAATGCCATCCGGTCCTGTGCCCTGTGTCTAGGCTTTTAAGTATTCGTTTCACTTCACGTTAGCGAATACCAGACCTGGCATTGTTGTAGTATTGTCTAAAAATTCGTCATTATTCCCATTGCTTGTTTAATCATTATCCTTTTTTCACAAAATTTATTCTTTTACTCTTATGTAGTCTTTTCTGCAGTTAAATATTTTTTCGCTTCAAAAATCTCATTCATTTCATTTTATCTGAGCTGACCCCCCATTTTCTTTATGATTTTCTTGAAGA
The DNA here is from genome assembly GCA_016904865.1 of Pissodes strobi. Taxonomy (NCBI): domain Eukaryota; kingdom Metazoa; phylum Arthropoda; class Insecta; order Coleoptera; family Curculionidae; genus Pissodes; species Pissodes strobi. Next base: position 207,374 of record MU183768.1, read on the forward strand.
ATCATCTGCCCATGTTTTCACATCTTGAAGAACACAACTAAATGTCCTTTTTTTAAGGAGACTTACATATTTGTCGTTGTTGGAACTTTCGTCAATATCATAATTTTTTTCTGATGCTGCTTTAATTAAAATATTCAGTCTCTCTGAGCAAGTGATTGGGTGCCAAGCTCCACACATGGGGAGAGTATTGCAGAGATGGTCTTATGTGGGTCTTATAGAGCAGTAAAAGCTGATCAGATATATACAACTTTTTTGCTCTATAGAGTGCTCCTATAGCTTTTATGCGGCTACCTTGACGATTTTGGCAACGTGATTACGCCAAGACATGTTCTTTTCTAGGCTGATGCCCAGCAAGCTTATGGATGAGGCCAGAGTCAGCTTTTTTCTGAGAAGACAGCTGCTTCAGTCGTTCCTGCGTTAAACTAGACATTGTTTTCCTCACCCCATTCTATGATGGCATTCATATCTATATTGATGGCAGCAATCCAATGATTTGGCGGGTTTTGC
>MU183768.1:212338-238669 GCA_016904865.1 Pissodes strobi
GCCGGTGTTATGCCATTTTGGATTTTACATCTTAGGATCATGTTCTGCTAAATCAGAAATGTATCTAAAGGTAGCCGATTAAGTTTTCTTAGCATACCTCTAATAGTCCCGTCTTTCTTTGAGAATGATCCTCATTGCCCTGTTGTGGAATTTATAGAGCCTATTTTGTTCTTTCTTTTTGCCTAAATACAATAGTGAGTCAAGACTAATATGTTGTAAGTAGGTATTAACCTCGGTCCATTGAGATAGGTTAGATGTGAACCTAGACAAGCAATTTACACTTTTTGTAATTTTGTCAGTTATGTGTTCTATGTGATCCTTAAATGAAAGTGTGTGGTCGATAATAAATCCTAGGTATTGCCATCCTCGATTCATGCTCATTTTTGTTACCAATTATCATAAATTTTGATTTGAAGGAATTACTGTTGAACGGCCCCCTGCAAACAACTCAAATCAAATTCAAATTCAAAGTAGCTTTATTGTCCGAATATACTTAGTACACATTGACAAAGACCTGCCTAACTTAACTAAATCTACAAAAAGAAAAGGAAGGAAGTTAGTTTAATTAAAAACAAGCTATACTAAATTTAAGTAACATAGTCAAGCCTAATTACTATTAAGTCAACAAATGATAAAGAAGGGCCTCTATTTACTATTTGCACAAATAAAATAGGACATTACACAAAATAAAACGCAGTGTAATAACAAACAATAAATTGTGCGGTAACGCATTAGTCCAGCAGCTTAGTCAATCAAGACAAGAAAGATGGATAAAGAAACTCGAGGGCCTAGATATGACACACAGCAGCAAAATGGCTTGGGATGTTATCAAGAAGGTAAATGGTGATCCCGTTGTGAAGCGGAACTCATCCAATGTCACCCCAAACCAAGTCGCTCACCAACTAATAAAAAATGGCAAACCAGAAAGAAAGATCAAGATGGAAAAATACACTGAGACTACCAGAGAGAAAACAATATCCTAGAAGCACCGTTCACAAATAAAGAGCTCAACGACGCAATAAACACAATGACAAACGGAAAGGCTCTGGTGATGACATCTGTACAGAGCAAATAATACACATTGCTTCTGCCACGAAAAGCTGGTTGCTTAAACTTTTTAATAAGTGCATTTCAAACTTAAAAATCCCAAAGTCATGGAGAAAATCCAAGGTAGTCGCTCTGCTTAAGCCAGGAAAAGATTCAGAGTCTGCTAGTAGCTGCCGCCCGATCTCCCTACTAAGCCAGTTTTTCAAAATATACAAACGCCTGATTCTAATCGAACACTAACATACAAGCAATACTGTATAAAGACGAGGCAAAAAGTAACAAGAAGAAACAATGCTCTTAAAGAGCTAGTCTTTAGCAGGTGGGGTGGGCTGAACGAAACATGTCAAATAACAACTAGGTGCATGAAAGCAACACCTTTACCGGCACTCTATAGAACATCAGAGTTTTCTTGTCCTCAAAAGCATCGTCAAGCTGCTGAATATACTGAAAAATTTAACCAAACATTTGATGAAAAACACTCACTATACACCAAATAGGTGACACACGGAAGACTCAAGTGACGCCGAAATTTTATCACAATGGTTAATGTAGAACCCCCTGACGATTACCCTATACGTCAAGAAAACCGAAGTGGGACAAGCCTGAACTGGCGAACATGGCAAACACTAAACCGTATCAGAACGGAAGTTGCGCCCGTCAAAAGCAACAAAATCAAATGGAATCAAATAGAACAAGAAGATATTTTCTATGAATGCCGGGAAATACAAGATATGATGCACCTAACAGCCTGCATTAACTCTCCCAACACCTGCACCCTCGACCATTTATGGAATGCTGAACAGAATGTAATAATAGACAAAAACTAAAAGATGTTGATTTGTACACGAAAAAGTAAAGTACGTCTGAAGAACAAACACGGATTCAAACAGATACCGAGCGCAGGATCACCAAAAGCAAATTCCATATGAAAGTTTATATTGAACTGAGGCAAAATAAGCAATGACCAATCCAAGGTTGTCCGATATAACCCTTGAGAGTATAGCAGCTCAAAGCAATTTTGTTATTTAAAATTTTGATATATTCCTCAAACTGTTATCTATGGTTAAGCCCAGAAACTTGGTTGTTTCGGGATTTGATTATATCTTATTTTCCAAACGGATATCTTTAATATCGCATTTAAAATTTAAAACATTACTTTCAGAAGCATAAATGGAAAAACGATTTGCATCGCACCACTTCTTTATAAGAGACACATAATTCTGAGTGATCACAGTAAACCTCTCAATATCAGTTCTATATCAGAACTGTCTGATCATCTGCAAATGCAGTAATTTTTCCAGTGATTAGAAGGTGAGCAAGGTCATTTACAAAAAACAAAAATAAAAGTGGTCCCAGTATGGACCCCTGAGGTACAGTTCTGTTCATAAAAAAGTGGGACAGCGATTTTACACTAGTGTAAATCAGACTTTCAAAAAATGCCACTTTCAAAAGTCAGGATGACATTAAAATATGCGTCAGTTTTAAATTAACTTTTAAAACATAGTTTGAAGGAATTATTGCGAAGCTTTTAAAATTAAATACAAAATGCCTCAGTTAAGCTATGTTGAAAGGGCTAAAATAATTGTTTATCTAGAAGATGGTGTGCCAGTTAGAGAAGTTGCCCGTTTAATGAATAGAAATAAAAACACCGTTCAAAAAATGAAGAATAGATGGGAGGTTTTTGAAACCCTCGACAAGAAAAAGCCACTCGGAAGACCTAGAATCACAACTCAAGAAGAAGATGCAGCTTTGGTCGAGTACTTGCAGGATCACCCCTTAGAAGTAGTGCGAAATGCAATAGAGCAAACACATTTATCTGGTTCAAGACCAACTGCATGTCGCTGAATAAAAGAATCGCCTCTAGGAAATTATGTCGCTGCTAAAAAAAATATTTTAAAAGAGGACAGGTATAAGTTCAGGCAAGAGTTCTTTTCGCATTAAACAATACATTGCGTGAAAATTGGGATAAAGTCGTATTTTCGGATGAAAAAGTTTTTCCGTCGACATTTAACGGTCACGTAAGGGTTTACAGACTCCGTGGAACTAGGTTTGAAGAATCCTATATTAATAATTCCGATCTATCAGGACGATTTTCAGTCAATATATGGGCTTGGATCAGCTACCAAGGACTTGGGGTGTGTTGGATTATGGAGGAAAGATTCAATGCGGTCAACTATCGGAATATATTAGAAAATATTATGCTACCCAGTGTTTTAGAACATTTTCCGAACCATGAATTTATATTTCAACATGATAACTGTGCCGTGCATAACGCTGCAATAATCAAATAGTGGTTCCAACAGAATAATATAGAGACCCTATTATGGCCCGCGAAAAGCCCCGATTTTAATATAATAGAAAACATATGGAGTTTAATGACTAAAAGAATGTATGATTCACAATTTAGACCGCAAAATAGAGATGCACTTGTTGCTAAAATAGTAGAAACCTGGGAGGGACTAACCGAAACAACCCCAAACTTAATTACAAACTTGTATTTCTCAATACCTACCCGGCTAAATGATGCTATAGGGAAAAATGGTGCAATGACTAAGTACTAATTAGAAACTGTTTGTTCTAAATTATTATTTTTATTTAAAATATTTTGTTGTTGTTGTTTACTGTTAAGGTTTTTTTAAATGCACTGTTCATTTATTGATAATTATTTAAATAACAAGTTTCTGAGATTGTAAAACCGACTTTTTTTTTAATTTGTGGCGGAAATCTGCTAAATGCCAAATCTGTACCACTTTATTTTGAAATTTGGAACTTCACAGGCAGGTTTACAATGTACAAACGCTGTCCCACTTTTTTATGAACATAACTGTACACCTACATTCAAATTCAGAAGCGGAATTTCCATCTTTAAAAATGACAGACTGTGATCGCTCTGAAAGATAGAAATGGAACCATTCTAGAGCCTCCCATCTAATATCATAAATTTCCAATTTGCAGTATTCCATGATCCACGCAATCGAACGCTTTCGATAGATCACAGAACACTGCTGAAGATTTGTCACCATCATTTAGTTGGATGTTGAGGTGCTCCAAAAAAGAAAAATGGCATCATTTGTGGTCTTTTCTGCTTGAAAACCGAATTGTGAGGCACTTAGCAGATTAGGTTTTTTTTTAAGAAGGAAATAAGTCTGACTAATTTTTCAACTAATTTGGATGGAGTGGGAAGCAGGTTGTGATCTCTGCCTTTAAAGAGAGGCATAATTAAAGCTTTTTTTAAGCAAGTTGAAAATTTTCCATTATTGAATGACTCATTTATCGCTCCGGCTAATGCATCCAGCGAAAAATCTAAGGTTAGCGGTCTTAATCAAAGTTTCGAGATCTTTCGAGTAATAATACATAAGTATATAATCTGCAAATAAATGCAGTGAGTATTTTTTAACTGCCAATGCAATGCCATTAATGTAAACTACAAATAATAAATATCCCAGAGTACTACCCTGAGGCATACCAATATCATTCACAATTTCAGAAGAAAGTTGTCCAATTATTTTTGTCACCTGCAATCTGTGATCAAGGTAATCCATAAGCCAAGCCCTATCAACTATACTATTTTTTGTAAATTTTAAAATTTACTTTGCCCTATCTACAGTCTCAGTAGCTCGATTTAAGTCCAGAAAAACAGCACTAATAGCTAATTATCATCTAATTAATGTTTCATCATTAGATTCAGATCATTAATGAACATGAGGTTCTTGAAGCCTGGGGTAGATACATAGCTGAACTATTTGGTGACAACAGATCAGATCATCCAGACATCACTGATAGGGTCGAAGGTCTAGAAATACTATATAGCATATGCTCCGCAAAATCTAAAAAAGCAACCGGACTAGATGATATTCCAGTGGAACTTTTGAAAATGATTCATGAAGATAACATCGGGATCCTAGTTAAACTATTCAATAGAGTGTAAATTACTGGAGAAATACCAGAAGATTGGCTAAAGTTTGAGTTTATAACATTACCTGAAATCAACGTGCAAAAAAATGCAATGATTATAGGTTGATGTCTTATGAGCCACACACTAAAAGTATTCCTTGGCCATTATTCATAGAAGAATAAGAAACAAATGTGAAACTGACCTGGATGAAACCCAGTTTGGTTTTCGAAACGCTCTTGGTACCCGGGAAGCAATATTTGCCTTGAATGTACTTCTTCAAAAATGCCATGACCAACTTATAGACATTTTCGTATATTTTATGGACTATGAAAAAGCATTAGACGGGATACATCATGAAAAACTTATAGATATATTCAGAAGTACCGGAGTTGATGAGAGAGACATACGCGTTATTAAGAACCTATACTGGCGACAAAAAGCAGTGGTTCGAGTGAATGAAAAACTAGCCGACGGCGACGAATGCCAGATTCAGCGAGGCGTGAGACAAAGATGTGTAATGTCTCCACTGTTGTTCAACCTATATTCTGATAAAATATTTAAACGGGCGTTACATGACCAAGATTTTGGAGTTAAGATTAACAGCGAACTGATCAATACCGTTCGCTATGCAGATGACACCGCGATCCTATCTGATGATCTTCAGGGCCTCCAACGTCTTTTAGACTTAGTCAACATGATAGTACAAGAAATGGGACTAAATAAAAATGCCACTAAAACTAAATTTATGGTTTTCAGCCGTCAGTGATGCTGCTCTGCAAATAAATGGTCAAAACATTTAAAGGGTTCCGTATTTCAAATATGTTAGTTGCTACAATACAGAACATTTTGCCCAAGATAAAGAAGCGAAATGCAGAATCGAGTCAGCTCGCGCAACCTTTCAGAAGATGAGGTCGCTCTTCTGCAGCGAGAGAATGATCAAGTGTTCCATATGGTCTATACTGTTGTTCCGAGCGGAGATTTGGACCTTAAAAGCAGCAACCCTTAATCGTCTTGAAGCATTTAGAATCTGGCTGCATAGACATATGCTCAGAATCCCATGGGTGGCCATCCAGATAAATGAAGCGGTTTTAAATAGAGCACTAATAACAGTTAAATACCGGAAGCTGTCCTATCTAGGCCACATACTCAGGGGTGATCGCTAGCGTATCCTTCAACTTTTAATGAAGGGCAAGATAGAGGGCCGTAGAGGAGTCGGTAGAAGACAGGCCTCGCGGTTGAGGAATCCTCGAGAGTGGACCGGAATTCGTAGCGCAGAACAACTCTTTAGCCTCGCCGAAGACAGAGCGCAACTCGCCAATGTGATTACCAACATCAGGAGGACCTGGCACCAAAAGAAGAAGAGGATGTTTCCATTCATAACGAATGTGTTGCATCACTGATTCCCCATCATGATTTTTTCTAAACCCTGACTGATTTTCGATTAAAGCATTGTTTACTTCAATACACTTGAGTCGCAGTTCGTACACTACTTCCCCAATTTTTTTCAATGGTTGACAATATATTAATTGGTCTAAAATCCTCAGCTTTAATTCCTCCCTTAATATTTTGAACTGGTATAACATCTGAAATTTTTTTATAAAGATGGTACCCTACCAATTTCAAGTGAATAATTTATGATATGTAATAAAGGATTTTCAATATTCTGAAAAGTGTTTTAAGGAACTCGACAGATATTTCATTAGGACCTGCTTTATTAGGCAAACTCATAACACTTCTTCTAATTGTTTCATGTCAGTTAGGTGGAAAAAGTTAAGAGTGCATGTTGATTTTGAGCAATTGTGACTGTTGCGCATCTGTAGCCACTATACCTAACACTTTAAGCTTGTTGATTCAAAAACAACCCCATGGACCTATTTTTAAAAAAATTTTCTGCTGCGCAGTTATGCTGCTACTATACCTGTTGCCGTTCATGTATTGGTTGGTCAGTAGGCTGATCATACAGGAGAACATGCAATTGATTTTGTAAATAAATTAGATATCGTTGTATGGATTGCTGAAAAAAAAGCGCACCAAACGTTAGTTCTAAAATAATATTGATCCACTGTTGACAATTTTGCGAACTCACTGTTCCATTTGAATTAAATGTCGCTAACCAGAAAAGAATCGTCTTCTAGTTTTGCTTGGATAAAAACACAAAAATCGACTCGTCTAGGTTTTAGTGTATGAATAAATTGTGATTTTGTAAGGGTGAAATTTCTTCTCTTTAAAAATTTGTAAAATTGTATCCTTACCTATTTTATCTGGCAACGAAGATGCTTGCTGGAGCAAGAAACATCTAGGATTTTCCACTGCAGATAGCATCAGATTAAACTTTATCTCCTCACATTTTGATGTTTGCTTGTGAATTTTAAAAATAAATTCACAAAGAAACGTCAAAAGTCTCCAAATGATTGGAACTCTTCCATAATCTTCATAACTTCATATGATATTAGGTATATCTTGTGTCCGCAAGTCCACGTAATATTTTTTTTTTATTGAAATCGTCATTAATACATACATAAACTGACATATGAATTCATCAAAATCCCGTTATGCATTCATTCGCATCCATTCCTACGGACCAATATTGCCGACAATTTAAAATTGTCCGGTCATTACATCTTTTGTGAGGCCCAACGACAGAAATTGAATTTTATGCCATTCAAAGCGGTAATTCGGATGCGGTGGTTTTGACGTGTCCACCAGCCCTCTGGGGGGCGCGCGCGTAGCCACAATGCCTACAAACTTCACCGGCCTTGTAATCTAATGTGACGTTTATATTTGGACGTTTATTCCACACTTCAATTTGCTTTCGTGCATTTTGAAACGTTTTACACCCCTCCGCGTTATTGGATTTCACAATATCGTTATAATCTTCGTCGGTGTAGATTGTGTTATTGAAGTTTTGAAGTAAGTTTATTTTTAATTTGAAATGGACGATGTTGTAGGAATTGTAGGAATCCTAATACATTTTACCGACCGTGCATGCAGCTCCATCTTCCTGTGTAAATAATAAAAAGTGTTCATCTGAAATCAAACTGAAACGTTAATATCTCTGAAATGGTTTAAGGTATCAAAATTCCTTGAAACATGTCAATATTTCGACAAAAATATGGTTAAAAACTAGTAATTTGTAAAGCTTTTTCTGTCCCTCTAATAAGCACAAAACCTTCACTCCAGCTTAGAGGGAACTGAGAGTGAATAATTCCCAATTAAAAGAAAAATTTAAAATTTGATAATTTAAAATTGAAAACTGAAAGAATGTATGTATGTCGATACGTAGGCTAGAACGAGTTGTCGCCTGAGCGTGCAAATTAGGCCCTAACTCAAATGTCATAGAGTAGGGGTGGGCTTAATAATTTAAGAAGCCACGAGCTTGTAGACGGCACAAGCAAGAAATACGCCAAAGTTAAAATATCGAACTCGTTTTAGCTTAAGCTTCACGACAAAATAAAAGATAACAAAAATAAGTTGGAAACTAAATCAGATTTGAATGTCAGAAATTTATCAGTATCAACAATAGAAAGATTAAGCAAAAACCAAAGTCAGTAATAAACAATAGCAATGAAGGTAATATCAGTAAATCCAGAACGTTTCAATTATTGAGCGCAAGTAATAAAAAATCAGATACTTACCACTTCTTGCGACTTTCTCCTCTGGAACGTTACCACTTAAGGGAAGTTCAGGAAATTAAATAACTAAATGAAAACAGGTGAATACGATAAATGGAAAGTTAGTTTATTGCTATTAAAAAAATTTGTATATCATAGCTGATTAAAGAAATGAGAAAATGACCAGTAATTTTATTATAACAACTATACTTCGAAGAGAAATAGCAGGATTTACTCGGTTATTTGATGGAGTAAATCACATGCTTTACCTAAACAAACGCCGAAATATTTAACCGTAAACTAAGATGAACGCGTATGCAATAATAAAAAAAAAACGTTAAGAAAATATAAACGAAGACCAGCAATACTGCAATTAACTACTCGTTATGGGAAAATTCAAGTAACTCAAATAAAAGCACTTAATCAATGGTTAATTAACAGATCTCAAATCATGATTTGTTACAAAGCCGTATTACTAACTAACTATGTATATTTGGGTATCAGTTATGATACGTTGGTAACAGCCGCGAAATGAAAATAACTAGTCCGATCTGGCGTTATTGTAGCAAACAATCAACTATAGAATTTAAGGTATGCTAAATTTAAACGTAAGTACTTCCTGGTCAAGTTACCGGTAGGACAAAGCTAATGAACGGTTTGTTTGAAAAAAATATATATCAAAGGTAATAATAAAAATTAAAGAATAACGCAAAGTTTACTAGCCCGTAACAACAATAGTAGTTATCTGATCTACAGGTATCTAAAGTAAGCTAGAAACCGTAAAAATTGAGAATTAAAAAAAGCTCGACTTACAACGTTATTGCGTCAGTCAATTAAAAGTTCAAAATTCAATCCAAAATCGGACTGGTTCAGCGAGTTTAACTGGATTTTAGAATTGAATCAAAAAAAATCAGGCGGCTTAGGCTAGACAAAATTGGCCAAAATTGGTTCAATTAAAAAAAAGTAAGAATAAAATAAATTTTACCTTAGTTATAGAGAAAAATTTAAATTTTGTTCGAGAACAAAGCAAAAAAAGAAATAATATTAAGGGCTCGTAGGTTAATTACCCGCAATTGTCACGAAATATATATAAAAAAAAATTCTCACTCGGTTGATGAGTAGCTCCTCAGGCAGCTTCCAGAAAAGAACTACACACAGGAAGAAGAGACTTCCTTGACAGACGATGGACAGCAAGACTCAATAGGTAGCTCCACTAGTTAGGCGTTGCCAAGGAAAAACCCGTCGTTAGCGATGCCCGTCGATAGCACCCTGTGAAACATCAACATATTCAAGGTTCCACATGTAACTCTTAATTGAAGAGCATTATAACTCGATAATCAAAATCAACCATCAAGGAAAAGATAAATCAGAATTAAAAAACAACAATTTACCTGTGTAGGGAGGTAGCTGGTTCCCTATCGCTAGATAGCCTTACAGTTGGACGAGAAGGCCTCTGTAAGAGATTAAAAAGGGAATTAAAAATCCGCCCACATGCGTCATAAAATGTTAAAATTATGGCGTTCACAGAAAAAAAAGATGCAAACTCATCTTTTATTCGAGCTAAAACATCGAAACTTGCTTCATAACTCATAACTAAATTATAACCCCTCCTTGCTCGTTGATCATTCGACGGAGCGACGCGACACCGAGGCTTCTGTCGGGCTTGTTCCTTCGTAATTATTATTTGAATTCGTACGTATCAGGTTCAGGTTATTATTCATTCGAATACTTGTGGAATGAGAACCGAATAATACAGGTTATTTTAATAACCGGATAACAGGTTATTTTTCATTCGAATAAGCCCAACACTAATAGAAATCTAGGATTTCAATGTATCGGCATCTACCATGAAAATCTCGGGGTAGCCAAAAGGACATTGTCGTTCAACCACTCCATTTAATAAAAATTTCCTAATTAACCCGACGGTAATCACGTAATTGCGCGCGATGCTAGACTCGACATCCAATCCAAAAGCAGTACGCGTTAATGTTACAACCCATCATTCGCGCGCGACGTCAAAGATTCACGACAATGACGCTATCCGGAACCGGATACGCCACAAACCATCAGCCTTAACCTCGGGGTCCTTACGCGCCAAATTCATTTCATCCAAAATTGATGTCTGTTTAATGACGCGAATTTTATACTTAATTGCTTCGACCAGAATATGGTCGGAACGATACGGACTGGACGAAACCTACGAGGGTGTTACGCTAATAAATATAATTGCGCTTGAAACTCTAGGGATGGCAGCGAGTTTAAACGCACTTTTTTCTTCGATATACGATAGCCAAATCGGCTCGTGATAATTTTTTTACTAAAGTGATTATTGAACTGGAAAAGGTCTATCATATCGTTCATGTATTGTCCTCAACTAGTCAAAATTCTCGAATTTCATCATTTAAAGCAAATGGTGTTTCGTTTAAGAGTGAAATTGCGATAAATCTAAAGGCGTGTACAGACTGGCGAGCTGAACCGCTCGCAAGCCGCTATTGAGCCTAGTTTGTTTCGACGGAGTCACGAACACTGAACAGACTGCCCGTGAACCATTCGCGGTGACCCAATGCCAGTCGGTTTTTTGACAAACACAAAGGAATTTTAGTAGTTGCAGCTTGGACGGCGTTGTTTATTAATACAAAATAGCTATAGATTCTTGGCCCGCATATTTATTGTATTCCTTAGGATGGCGGCGGCCGTACTGTAAAGATGCGTCCAGACTAACCCAACTAATTGGACCTAAGTTACGCAACGCAATACTAGTTAAAGCTCGTTTGGCCTTGACATTGATAACTGTCTATTAATGTGAAACATTTCTCTCTTTTCCGCTCCATTTTGAAACACAATGGATATTATGTAGTCTATTTCGTTTTTGGTTTGCAAGTCTGGGCTTATCCATGTCCACCTTCTTTGTGGGGGCTTTTGAAAAAGGTATTCATGTAATAGAGATAGGTCTATTAGTGGTTGTCAAATAGTGGGTAGTGGGTATTTCTACGCTTGGATTGCTTAAGATTGTCTCATTGTTTTTAATGTAATGAAAGCAGCTTCTTTAAGCTTGCGCAAGTACTTTGTGGAGCACTCTGACCATTTAATGTTGTATTGTTTGACCCAAACATCGTCAGCGATTCCCGATCTTGTTGTTTCGTCCCTCTGTGTGTGTTTTAAGGACGTTTTGTGTTTCCAATATACGACTCCTCATATTCACATCCAGCCTAATTTCACGACAGCTTGTTTTTATTGAAATCCAAAGTGAATTCGCCTAAACTTTTTCAATGATCAAGGTTTCAATGTTGTAATTTGTATAACATCCTTGAACTAAATGTAAAACCAAATGAGGTCTTCATATAAAATGTTACCAACATTATTAACTTAACCCAAGCTGTCCACCAGCAGAGTTTTACAAATATGTTACTATAGAAAGGTATTTTGATAATTCTGACACTAATTTCAGCAAATACTTTTCTGCAAAAGATTTAAAAATGCTTGACTGTGATTGGGTTAAGAATCTATGTGATCTATTTACCATTAAGAAATCATAGCTTGGTTTTTCAAAATTTGATAACGAGCTTCTCTTTTTATAGGCCAAAGATTTTCTTATACCTTATTTTTTCTCCTAGTACGCATCTTTGTGAGGCCATGCCAAAAGCCTCCCCTTAGGTGAGATCAAGTACAGGCCAAAAGTCAATATAATAAGCAACAATATTTTCTTGATCAGACACAATTGCAAAATAATAGACTGGGTACCAAGGCAGTCACTCTACTTTGCTGCCGAGTTGAACATATAATTTTTTCGCCGATTGTTTTAATATATTTTGCAAATTATTACACTTCCCAAAATCTCTTCACATTTCCTATCGGCGCGATAAATTCAATAAAAAGTAGCAATTTACTTTCTAAGCAGCAAATTGTTCATTTTGCTGTCTAGGCAGGAAAAGTGATACTTTACTGCCTATCGGCGAAAATAGTTATTTGTTTTACTAGGCAGCAAAGTAGTAGATTGACTGCCGCGGCTGATAGTTCATAGCCGAGCGTAGCGAGGCTAGGAATTCAGCTAAGGCAGTCAATCTACTTTGCTGCCGAGTTGAACATATAATTTTTTCTCCGATTGTTTATAATGATATATGTATATTGTATATTTGCAAATTATTACAATTCCCACAATGTTTTTATTTTTCCTGTAGTGATAAATTAAGACAAAATTTGATAGAAATCGCAATTGTTGGAACGGTTGGTTGCTATGGAAATGTATATGTCCATAATAATTAGTTTGACAACTTATGTCAGACGTTTTATTCCCATGGAGACTAATTACTTTGCTGCCTAGGCAGCAAAGTACTTACTTTGCTGCCTGGACAGAAAAAGTAATACTTTGCTGATTGATATGGGTCTGCAAAATTAATATTTGCTGTCAATCGGAGAAAAATTTATTTTTTCAAGTCTAGTTTTTGATAGGCATTTCTAACCTTAGTCCGCTAGATTAGTACAAGACGAACAAAAGTCTAGTAGAGCTAAACGCGGCAACCTTGCTTCATAAAGCACAGTTGGCCCATTATCGTAGACCAGTATCATTGCAAAGGGCGTGTTCGAAAAAAACGCCAACAAAAGCAGCCATGTTACATAATGGATGTGTTGCGTTTGTTTCCATATTTGCAGGGTTCTCACAAAGGGCATTACTTCGATACACCGTTATTAGGGCGGCCCACCAGTCATGTGATACCATCTCAATATTTGAATACTAATTGCGAACCGGCCCTTTTAAGAGTCGGTAGGGGACAGTAATAAAAGCTGGATTGATGGGATATTATTTATTTGCAGAAATTTCTAATAAGTTTGAATAATGGTTTTCTCCTGCTGCAATTTTGGTTTTGGGTATTACGGTGTAGCTTTGAATACTAAAAGCAAAATGTAAGCTTATTAGACGAGTTCATTAATTCGTGAAGTCTCTAATAATATAATTCTCCGCCACTGGAGTGGCTAAGTAGAAATTACCAAAGGTTGGAAATTTCCAGACTTCCATTCATATGCACTACTTTCTGAAGTTCCATATACAACATCTATTGTTACGGGTTTGGACCACGCATGTTTGCCTAGCTTGGATCTGGATTTCCCTGTGTCACTCTATGAGGAATCCTTTGTCTTGCTACAGATTTTCTTGTACCTCCATAAAATTTTTCTGTCTCAAACCATATAACCTATAAATGTATAATTCTAACTACAGACTATCGAATATTATAGTGTCTCTCCAAGCATGCTCTGCTCACTGGGATCCTTATTATTCATCATGCGCTTGAAGTTGTTGATAAAACTGTTTTCAAGACTCGCATTTGCATGACCTGCTTTAGTTGACAAATAGCTAAACTCGTAATACAAATGATCAAATTCCTACTTCTTGCTCCGCACATCTTCAATTTCTGCTCTGCAGATAATATATTAAATAATCGAGAAGAGAGAAACAAATAACGCAAAATTAATTTTCCTCGAACTGAAAGAGAGTTGATCCTATTAGGCAAACAATTTTCAAAAATTATTCCTCTTATAATTTATTCACGTAAAGCAATTACAAAACGAGTTGATCCCGAAAGAGCATTCATTAAAAATTTGACGATTGCGATCCGACAACTTAAGCCAATTGCGAAGCGATACAATAGACCCAGCAGGAGGGGGCACAATGAAACATTCACTTGTTTGCGTTTGAACTGCGCGCCAAATCGAATTTAAAATTTATACTCGGCACTCTTTGATATACTTCGAATCCTTTGTGCAGTTGGCAACGGATTGGAGCCGGATTTTTGTTTGGACTGGGGATGATTGCTTTTGTAAATATTCTTTTTTCGAGCCCTTAAATGAGATATAAGCGAATCCGATCGCTTGAAGGCGCAACTTGCTTAAGATTAAATATTGAGATGGAATTGTAGTATTTGATTCGGGCTTTGATACAGCAGCGTGCGAGATTTATTGGGATTCTGTTTTGGGAGATAAAGAGATTTTCTGGAGCAATCGATCAAGTTGTTTTACACTGTCGATTTAAAAATATTCATAGAAATATGTAATGATATTAGAATGTCATATCTAATTTGAAACCCTGATAATTATTGTTAAGAAGTGATCAATTGGCATAAAATTCTATCAACTCCATTTACTTCAATCATTCAATTCTATTTATGCAAAATAAAGAAAAATGTCATGAATTCTACAGCCCTATCAACAGTTTCCAGCCCTGTAATAAAATTTACGAAGAAAAACTCGTTACTTTTCTTAATGTACTAGTTGAGGCAACTAAACAAGGCATCATAGAAGCAGTGCTAAATCCGGTAAAATCTACACGATGATCATGTAACTATAAATTTGTAAGCTGTATAGTTTTTCCAGGTTATTTTACAATGGAGAAACAAGGTTTTTCGGACTTTTTCTAATTTTTCCGAATCGTTGAATCTCTGACAGATAGATTGATTCAATAACCGATTCTCAGTTGCCAGAATAGAACAGAACCTCGTCACAATTGTCACTATATGAAATATAAAAACATGCCTTTCTTAAGTGTGGATGTAAAGCCATAATGTGAAACAAATATGTTTCTTCAAGTAATAAATGATATAAAATATATTTGCGCATGAGTGACACATTGAGATAGCGTGCATCTGCAGATTATGCGTGGTCAAAACATCACACCATTCGAAGCCATAATTCTGCACAGGGAAGCTCATTGGAGATAAAGAATAAAGTCTGTAACAAGGTAAACCAGGAAGTTATTTCACATTTTTTTAAGAGATAAGAATATTAGCAAATCTCATGATGATGCCATTCGAGAGCCTGACGCCGTAATTCTGCATAGGAAATAAGGGCAAGGCAAACCAGGAAGCTCTAAACATTTACTGGAGAGATGAGGATATTAGCAAATCATATATTGGTAAAGTATGCTATAGTAAAATAAAACACATATAATATGATCATGTGTGAATAATCAAGATCCAGGAAACATCATACCATATGATGGCCTTAAGCCATAATTCGGCATAGGACATAAGGCAAACCAGAAAGTATCAATTCTACGATTTATGTCTGGTACTCAGCACGATTAAGCTTCAAATCAAAAAGTAGCACTAGTTATGGTACTTTAGCAACATTACTAATTACTATATAAAAATCTCAATAAATTACCTCGATACTACTTTACGAGAAGAGTTATCTTTAAAAGAATATTTTAATATTACCCAGTTACTATTGCTTAAATATGTAACGATTTATATGTAAAAATTAGGTAATAAATATCCACTAAACTGCGCTTAGCTTATTCCCTTGGCAGCTAGAATATAGAAGACTTCTAAATTGTCTTCAAAATGCTAAAATAAAATAAATAGAAATATGGTCGCACCAAGTAAGAAGAGTAGAGCCCAAGTCTACCGATATCGGGGCGAGAAGTTCAATAATAAAGCTTAAATAGGTTTAATTAATAATAATAGCATAAATAACCTAAACGCCCTAATTTTATAAGATATGTTTAGGTATTAACGAGAATTAAAGCGATAAAAGGTTTGCAAGGCTTTAGAGGACTGCCTTTTACAAAAATTAGCACTAGATAAGGTTAGAGAACTGAACCGCAGTATCTCTTGAAGTAATATTTCAGAATATACTTCTCGGTAATTGTGTTTAGAGTTCTCACTAAGAAAATTTAAGGTATTAGCACGATAGAGCAAGAACCAAATTATAGATACAGGTAGGGCCAACACTTAATAATTTAAATAGATCCTACCAGGAGTCGCCGATACCTTTAGCCTTCCATATGTGAAAAGCTACTGGACTGGACTCCAGTGTAAATGGACGAGCTAGGTGAACCTCTCGGCTGGGAAGATCAGTTTCTACACAAAACTCTGGTCCACTTCGGATAAGACGGCACAAGGAAGGAATTCCCCAGAACAAATGGACATCAGTCCCTCAGAAAGACCCTGGTGAAATGACCATGCACTAAAAAGCACATGGGTCGAACCTACCTTTTAAGATAAAGGGGTATCACACCGCCTTTCACACGGTTTTTCACAACCACATAGTCGGTATTCTAACAAAAGATACACGTTACTACGCCTCGTTAATCTAACGAAAGAAGTATCTGGTGACCATCCACCAACAGTTAAGATATAATCGCCACAAGGCCCCTTCTCGAAGGTAAAGGCGCGTTTTCACGGGTCGATGTAAGTTGAACGATTGGCGTCGTTCGATCATTGTTCGACTTGTGTTGAAAGCGAAAAGGTTTACACGGTAGGCGATCCATGTTGAATAATTGTAGTAGAAAATGACGTCACGTGAAATTATTGATGTAGGGTGCAATTAATTTGTTGTTCAATTCGGGATGAAATAATGGTTAAATTAAAAAGGAAGAGAAAAACAGAGGTGTTGGACGAGACCATGGATTTTATAACGAAATATCCATGGTGCATCTCACAGTCTGCTTCGAGAATAGGTTAGAGGCTTTATAGGAATCATCTAAGAATGGATCATGCACATTTTGAAGAACTTTTAGAAAAAAAAACATTGGAATAATTCGAAGAAACGATAAAAATATATACGACGAGAAGTTTACACATTCCATTCCAGTCGTTCGACATTGATTCGGCGGCAATCGCCTACCAAAAGTAGACAGTCTTTCTACTTCCGTCGAATCGACTCACTCGGCCGAACGGCCAAGCCGAAAGGTGGTTTACATATTCAATTTTCTTTCGATTCAATAATCGACCCAAATCGTTCAACTCAGATCGACCCGTGAAAACGCGCCTTAAGTTCTGAACGAAAAGGGATTCAACTTTAACTTCCTTCCTTATATATCCTGTTTTCGTGCGCATCTGTGAAAGCGCTCCCTGTCAAGCGGTTTAGAGTGCTGAAACCCACTCGACGTAGTAAGGTTGCGACAATCGATACCACAATTCAACGGATACACAGAGAAAATCGAAGTATAATATTAAGATACATGTACAACAGATAAGGTACAAGAGATAAGAATATGAACAAACCTTATATTGATATCGATAATGATTTGGAAGTTATACCAGGATAGTCTAGGCCTGATGACATTGCATTGCAGCAAGAGATTTTGAGCTGATCAGAGGGGAGAGGATCCAGTGCGTGATGTCTTCTATGTGGGCCTATAACGACAGCGCTGATGGGGTCCAGAAAGACGATTGCGTTTGTGACCGGTGCAAATAATTTTTTGATTTAAGTTAAAACTAAGATCTGAAAAATAAATAGTTAGATGGTCGTTTTTTGAAGTGGAAACTTCTTTACGTGCGTTCAGCGCATTTTTCCTGGGTTGTGAATGAGACCCAGCCATCGCCTATGCGCCATGCTCGGGTATGTAACATCTAACGCTTATCTTTCTCGAAAACGGCTGCGCGCATGATAACTATCGAAAAAAATAATTCATTTTGATGAGATTTTCTGGACACGTTCCTCTTGGCGATCTTCCAAATCCTATTGAATTTGGCAAGAATCGGAAAATTACGAGTATTTTTAGGCCGTGTATATTCGAATGCGTATGTCGAAAAAAAGTCATGCACAAGAAAATAAGGTAACTAGCTCTCTAAACCAAAAAAGAGTTATTTTGCAACATTATCCTGTCGTTATCCCTTATATCACGTATTTGTCCCATGCCCTTACTTTTGCAAGGAAACGAGTAAAGGTTAAACAAACCTTGAAATTACTATTTTATTCGATTTGGCCTACTCTGTGTGCCTCTCCGAGCTTTATTATCCTCGCTCATGTTTGGGACTCGGGACAGTTTAAAGAACATAATAAGGTTTTGCTGGTTTTCAGAAGGGTCCGTACATTTTCTGCATAGTCAATGCGAATTTGAATCTGAAGCAAGTTAATTCAGCTATGTGCAATTCGAATTTTGTTATTATATTAGAATATCTATTACCGACTTTCATTAATTTATTGCTATTTTCAAAATGCAATACAGTTCTGCACAATTTAATTCGTTGACTGATTTTTATTAACCTTGAGGCTAAAATAGCTCTACAGTGAAGAGTGCTAACGAGTTGCAGCAGTCATAGAGTTTTAACCATAATCAAATTTCTTACGCCTCCAATTTTAAAACTCATTTAGCCTCACAGGGTGTTAAAAAATGTTAAAATCTCTGACTATTTAGGAACTTTTACGATTATTTAAAAATTTGCTTTTCTACATTTTAAATACCTTAAATTAAAAAAAAGACTAAATTCAAAAGCAACTTTAGAAGGTATCAGCCTTTTTGCCAGAGCATTTTTCCAAAATTCTCGATAGCCTCATTGACGACATATCTACAAGGTGTCTCAAAAATATGTATTTCATTTTTTGTATTGAAAGGTAATAATAAACATTTATCGCATTTAAGTAATAAGACGTACAGGACGAGCTAAAAAATTTGGCATTAAATTCACTTTCCAATTTCGCTTTTTTCTAAAATGAAAAACAACGTCGACTCTCTAGCTCACTTTGTTCACCTTTTCTTGAAATCGGCAATTTTGAAAAAACGTTTTGGTCCATTCGAATTAATTTTTTATACGGGCTATTTAAAATGTAGCCAAAGCCAAAGATTCTAAAATTTTTGGAAGATTTTGTAAGGTCAACAGCCCAGGGTCCTCAGCCGGATTTATATGGCTGTAGTTCGCCCCATTATCACCTACGGGGCCATCGTATGGTGAACCGGTATGCAAAAGAACACGCCTAGGGCGAAGCTAGATAGATTTGGATAGACTGGTTTGCTACCCATCCACCTATTCCTGGAGTATGAAGTCTTGACGTCTACATACAGACTGAAAGATCTCGGTTACCTAAGAGAAAATAATAGCTCGAGGGGATACATCAGGGTCTGGAGAAGGGCCACTGAACCCTTAATAACATACTACCATCCACCTTCAGATCAAGTATACCCCTCAGATGTCACATATCCAATAGGATTGCATGGTTGAGGGGAGGGGAGTATCGCAGCCCTTGGGACTTTGCAGCGGTGTTCCAGGCGAAGATGCATGCGATTTTCAAATTCGGATCTGATAACCTATTAAGAAAGAGCCTTCAGGGGAAGGATATCTACATTTGCTCGGACAGCAGAGCTGCTTCGTCAGCTCTTGAGAGTCTGCTAGAGTTAATTCTGCGCTGGTCTCTACATATAAGAGCCTTCACCGGGCATAATAGGGTCTGTTTTGTTTGAATTCCAAGACAGTCCAATATCCCGGAGAACGAGAAGGCGGATCGTATAACACTACATGCAATGCATCCGATAGTAGGTATATTTTAAGGTGCGGTCAGACTTGAACGTTTTAGCCCGAACGAACCAAGCAAACAGGGCGAACGGAATTCGCCTAGTATAGACGTTCCCTCGAGCCGAACCGAACCCGCCAAACGTTTTCCGGGGCTTGTCAGTAAATTGGAAAGGATTTATTGTTGGCCGAATTATTCAGCTGACGGGAATTTTAGTAAGTTCGTGCTGTTCGCAGCGTTCGTGTCATTCGCGCTGTGTTTTACCAAGAAGAAAAGTTTATTATTTCCACATACGTATAGGATGCCACAGTGATTAACAAATTCAGTGTGGGCAGTGACACTGGAAATTGATGTCAAGACAGAGAGAAAGAGATTATTTGGACAGAAATGTTTTCCTACTGGAAGCGAACTTACGAACAACATAATATCAAGTGTGAACTTGACAAAAAGCTGTCCGAGATTCGAGTCCTTGAAAGTATGGCCATTGATGATCTGGAATATAAAATAAAAATAGATATCCAAACGGCCACCAAAAAAGTATGTGCAAAAACAAAACCAAAGACGCAAAAAATAAAACCAGATACTAGAAAGCTCATGGAACAAAGAAGGAATCCGGACAGAAGCTCTCCCGAATACAGCAAGCAAGCAGAATTTCGTAAGGCCTACAATACAATAGAACATCTCCAAATCATTCGCACTTTAATAGAGAAATGCAATGAATACAATGTCCCAATTCATATTTCTTTTGTAGACTACAACAAAGCATTCGATTCCATAGAACTATGGGTAGTTTGAGGCCATGATGAATAATGCAAGAATGGATTCTAGGTATAGAGATCTTCTAAAATGTATTTACGATAATGCCACCCTTCAAGTTAAACTTGAAGAGGAGATGAAACAGCTAAAAATAGGGGAGTTAGGCAGGATGATACAATTTCCCCAAAAATATTTACACTTGCCATGGAGGATATTTTCAATAAATTGAACTGGGATGGAAAAGGCCACTTTATGAACCCTCTTCGTTTTGCGGACGACATAGTAATTATAAGTAGCAACTTAGAAACAAAGCTGTTACAATTAAAAACTGCATCTGAGGAGGTTGACCTAACAATGCATTTGCGAAAAACCAAAGTTATTACCCCACAGAACGCAGCATTACAGATCGAGGGACACACAGTTCAAAATGTGGATGATTACGTGTATCTAGGCCACAAAATAAAACTCGGTAAGGAAAATCAAACAGCTGAGGTAACTCGAAGGATACGACTGACCTGGACAGCAGTGAGAAGACTGGTATATGTCTAGAAAAGTTCAGACATCCCGATAAATCTTAAAAAGAAAGTGTTCCACACCTGTATACTGTCAGTAATGACCTACGGCATGGAAACAATGTCACTAACCTTGAAATCTGCCAATAGACTCAGAACAACCCTAAAAGCGATTGAACGTCTTATGTTGGGAGTACCTAAATGTTAGGAACGATGAAGAAGTAAGAAGAAGATCAAAAGTGGACGATGTCATAACAAGAATAATTGCGGTGTCAAAATGGAACTGAGTGGGCCATGTCGCTAGACAGGATGAAGACAGGTGGATCAAACGAATAGTACAGTGGAAACCAAGATTGCCCAAAAGAAGCAGAGGGAGACCACAAATGCGGTGGCTGGATGACATAAAGGCGAGAATAGGGAAAAACTGGTACCAGACAGCACAAAACCAGACTGAATGGAAGAAACAAGGGGAGGCCTACGTCCAGAAGTGGACGATGAAGAGCTACTGAACTTACTGAAGAAGAATAAGAATAGAGCTCATCAATAGGGGCGCCCTCAGTGGATGATCCTACACTTGACTGCACTCGACTTGGTCTGCTATATAAGCTCAGTAGCACTAGAAGATTAGTTACATTCGATTATGGACAAAAATAGGACTGCCAGCAACGTTGTGCAATTAAGTTAAATAAAGAGAATGAACATTCGAAATTCTTCTTTTTAACATCAGTAATCAGTCATTGTCTACCACATTCAGACAGACGTAACAGAAAGGATAATAATAATAATAAGTGTTGGTGAACAGATATCCCAGCTCAGATGATAATGATGCCACATACAAGATGTAACTGATGGAACAAACAAATAGTGACATGCTGGTCAAGGACTAGCAAACGAGGAGAAGGAAGCTCATTGATCTGATGACGTAAGACCTAAATCTCGCTGTAGTGATGACGTGAGGGTTTACGCCCGAGCAAGAACGAGGTGCACCATGTTTAAAAGGCAGCTAATGATGAAGATGAGTCCTCAATAGCGAAGTTTTACGTTGGAATGTAGAAGTAGAAAATTAAGTTGGGGGCAGTTTCAAAATCTTCGGATTTTGCATTTGGCTTTGATTAAAACTCAGATGAGACGTGATATGGATTCTGATTCCTGTCGCTTGGTCGCTTTTATAACTTATAATTCCCCGCCACCATCACCACGTAACTCTACAACTGCAAAACCAATGAATAGTGTTGCAGATGTATCAATTATTTATAATAATACAGGTGTGTTGAGCATTCCAAATAAATAACCGGTCTGGGTATACACCCAACAGATATGCAGATGTACTTTGTATCTATCCCGAAGAAAAATGCATCTTCCGAGGCTTAATTTCATCGATCATGATCTCTTGAGTTAACTACAGAGGCCTTTATCTTAATTTTTGCTGAATAACTGTTTGACATGGGAAGAACATCCAATGAACTTCTATGCCAGCTTCCATGTTCAATTTAACAGGAAATTGATATTGTGAAGATCGTTTAATTTACAGCCTATGCGAGATTTGCGGAGCTTTCAAGATCTCATATTATTATAGACATATTCGTCAAAATATTGGCACATCCCGCACATCCGAGGCCACATTAAGTCACTTGTTAGATTTTGAATTGCCGGCAGGTACTGGTGCCACTTCTGATTCGGGACTATTCGCATGCCTAGTTCAAATAATGATCTTGGTGGCTCACAAAATTCCGAATTTCTAGCTACAGCGCAGAGATTCCAGGTCGATTCTAAATTAGTTCTGCAGGTTCTCGGGATTCAGTAAGAACACGACATTCGTAGTTTTGTACAATAACAGTGCACACTTACTTAGTCATAGTATCTGTTTTAAACACGACACTTTTGAAAGCCAGCTCATCATCTAAGAAAGTGTATAGATAGTAAGACACTGGGCTGAAATCATCAAAAACAACCAACCTCTAGGAAGAGAGTACTCCCTAGAATGAAAGTTATCCGAATACACGATACCAATATTACACCGGCATCGGGAGTCAGATATCTAGCCATAATGATGGCCTGCAAACTCAAATGGAATAAACACATTGAAGGAGTTGTAGCTAAGGCTACGAGGCCCTCATGGTGTGCCGAAGCCTTGCAGGAAAAACCTGGGAATGTAAACCAGAAATCCTGCTATGGATGTACGCAATGATATTAAGGTCCACCCTACTTTAGGGGTCGATCGTCTGGTTCAAGGAAATGGAAAAGCAAGGCATAAAATCAGTTCTCAACAAAGTACATTTCCTGGTGTGTATAAGCATAACAGGCGAAATGAAAACTTGCCCAACAGCAGCAATCGAGGCAATTGTGGGCCTCGCAGTCCTCGCACCCCTGCACTTTGTTATAGAGGGAGCAGCTAGACAAGCAATGACTAGAATCACAAGAGGGGGAGCGGACGAGAAATGATGGCATGGAAAGGGTGAATTAAGATCCCTGACAAAACATATACCACTTCTTGGGCTCCCCAGGGACGATACAGTGAAAAGATACAATTTCGAAAAATACTTCACGGTTGTGATAAGAAGTAGAGAAGAATGGAAAAAGAACACCGCTTGCATTACCACATCACTGCAAAGTGCCAGCAAATGGTATACAGACTAGGTAAGAACTGAATAGGGGACCGGAGCCGGAGTATTTGGGCCAGAAACCAAATTATTCGAAGCAATGGGAAAACACCCGGACATATTCCAGGCGGAAATTTACGCCATATAACCGAAACTATAGGAAGAAAGAGATGGTATGGGAATACCTAGATAGGCTAAACGAACTAGGCAAGAATAACAAACTATCCCCTCAATAGATACCAGGACACGCTGGGATAGAAGGTAACGAAAGAGCAGACCCATTGGCAAAAGTATGAGCACAAACTCCGCTTTTAGGACCGGAATCTTTCTGTGGCATAGCGACGCACAACTACAGGGAAGAATTCAGGAAAAAGAGCAAATCAAATGGATCAGTCGATGGGAACGCCTTCCAGGGTTAAAGCAATCAAAGATGTGTCTAGGGCCCCCTCACCCAGGAAGATCAAAACACCTTATAACACTGAGTAAGAACAATCTCCGCATGCTCACCGGCATTCTTACGGGCCACTGCCGGTTGAGAAGGTACTTGGAGAGAATAAAAATTGAAAACGTGGACAGTTGCCGGTTCTGTGAGAAGGGGGAAGAAACCCCGAAACACCTTCTCACGAAGTGCGAGGCGGTCGCGAATAGGCAAATGGCCTGCCTCGGGTGCTGCATCGTCGAACAGGAAAAACTTTCATCTATAGAACCATCCAGACTACTTGCCTTTATCGAAGCACTGAAGCTGGATGAGGGACAGTGATTGAGAATCACATCAACGGAAGCACCATGGAAGGGGGATACAATAGATCTGTACAGGTCGCAGTGTATTAATACCCCCAAGATCATTCATTCATTCATTCAAGCCACTTAGATCAATGATTGTTTTGGTTTGGTCGTGGGCCATTTGATGCATTTGATATTTTGGTAGACGTAACTTTTGGGTTTTCTGTAGTTTTGGTTTGTTAATTTAATAAAAATCAAAAGTTTGAATAGTTTTCAAGAACGGAAACAGAAGTTTTGTAATAGGCAGATTTTAACTGGTATTGCGTAGAACTGTGATGGTAAGTTAAAAAAGCATTTTTACTTTTCAGTTTAAATCTAAAAACAAATATATTTTTAGGAAGCAGTACTCCCACCATTGTGGGTTCACTTATCGCTCAGCGATGATGACTTGGGAGAAATCTTAGAGATAACTCTTTGAGTAAAATGAGTCAAACTCAATGCAGAGTAATATGTGGAACATTTTTGGTTAGGCCAAGAAATGGCATGAGAAAGGACATATCACTTTGCTCACTCATAGTTTTATAATTCACACATTTTTGAAACAACAAAAACAAGAACTATTGGTAACAACAATTTACCTTGCCTTCAAAACCAAAATGGACAGTATAGCCAATTCGAAATTTTGTAATTCCGAAATCGATCGCGGCAAAAAAAATTGAATGCTAATAACTGAGCATGTCTTTCATGATAATCCAGAATTAATTGTTTACTCGTTCTTAATCGGTTCAGAATGTGTTTCGCGAACAGAGTTATTACATCATTAGTTGCAGTACTGCTTGACTGGTAGGTGTAGAGTGTAGACAATTACGGGGGGACCTAGATTAGACCAGATTAAACAGTGAGGCATGCATACAAAAACTTTGAGAACCACATTCAGGAAAGTACCAAACGGCATCGACAAAAAATGGAAATAGACTTTGCATACTTCTAATCTTCGAGAAAACTGTAATTTTCATGAAAGTAAGATGAAAATTTTCCAGATAGATGCAAAATTGAGTTGTAACGTTTGGAGTCATAATGTCTGGAAATCTGAATTGTAAGACAATTGCGTACTATTCACTAATAAAGGATCATGCGTTTAGAGATTATCAGACAAGGAAAATTATGATTATAATTATATTCAGATCTAGTGACGCCACAGACGGTTTTGTTGCTCGTTTCGTAGGTTCTAAACAAGCGCATGATAATTTTCCTATCAACCATTATTTACCCCAGCACAGCGGTTCCGATCATGTTGTACATGTGCAACATGCGTTTATTACCGGTGGCACGCTAAACATAAAGTAAACAAATAAATGCTAACCAAAAATAGAGACTAAAATCATCTAAAAACACGACAAATGTTATAATATATTGAAAAAAAAAGGTTGTGAATTGTGAAAACGCGCTAATTTACAATTCATAGACTGGTATTCAAGATTATGATACGATATTACAATACGTTGGGAACCACTGACCTAAATAATACTTTTCATTAAAATTTACTTCGGAATAGGGCAGCAGACTAGTTAACCCAAAAATAGTTTTCTTTGACTTGTCAAAAGATTGTTTCAATAATATATTATCACCCCCACGGTACGGCAACATATTTAAGCAGCGGGACATCCGAATGACCTTGAACGTGCGATGAGTTTAATGCACAGCATACCTCCCGTATCATATATCGTCGAGTTATAAAGAGAAGGTAATACGACCGGAGCCCATGTCGAAAATTAAAGAAAAGCTGAGCAAATCTACCGTATAAACGACAACGTCGAGTACGAAACCCTCGCTTAACGGCTCGTATTACTCAGATGAAATGAATATGGAACATTTTAAACCGCACTTTGTAATTACTTGCGGTCGAGGTACTTTTCAGGTAATTTTACTGCCAAATGAAGCTCGAAAGTGACTGCTCGAAA
>MU183768.1:247378-258615 GCA_016904865.1 Pissodes strobi
ATAATAATAATAATAATAATAATAATAATAATAATAATAATAATACCAGCCCAAGCCGTCTTGGAAACAGATAAAGCGGTGCTGTATTGGGACAGGCCTATAATAACGGATAGAACGGTGGACTACAACAGACCGGACATCGTTGTCATAGATAAGGAGAAAAAGACTGGAACCATCATTGACATAGCCGTGCCGCTATCTCATAACGTCAGAAGAACTGAGACAGAAAAAATCACAAAATATGAAAACCTTGCTGCTGACTAAAGTCTTCACAATCCAATCCAATAGAGAATTGCAAATTGACGATCCAGAATTCGCTCATAAGACCGACATTATCAACATAAAAAGACGTATCTTTCACTGAATCCTTGAGTTAGCTGTGGGTTTATCTTGCTCTGAGCCCCTGTCTGGCATGCTGAACTCCACCAAACATGTATTTCATATTGAAGGAAATGATAAGATGATACTTAAACTGAATCATTAATTCTATATGGACAGTTTAAAGCTAATGGATCAAATGTTACAGATTGTTCTAAATTTCTCAGAAGAACCCCAGATGCAGTTTGGAATTGATAAGTGTCGCACCATTGACAATGAGTGGAGCAAGCGGGCTAATTCAGTACGGTGAGTGGAAAGACAATCAAATTGACGCCGGAGGACGGAACCTATAGATATCTAGGAATAAAGCAGTCACGAAAGATTAATCATCAGGCGATGAAAAAGGAAATGGCATCAGAATTCGAGAGGAGAGCTCAACAACTATTAAAAGCGCAACTGAGCAGCAAAACCCATTTTAGAGTAATCAACAGTTACGTAAGCTCGGTGCTTGGATGTTTTTTTGGCATTGTGTCCTGGAGTAAAACCGATATCCATGAGTTACATCGCAAATTAAGAACCTTGCTAATAAAGGCGCAAAGCTATCACTCTAAAAACAACAGCCTTTCCTCGAGAGGATGCAGAAAGAAGTCTTAACGGACATTGCTATACTCAGATTACGATTTTGCGAGATTACTTTTTAACGAAAGCTCAAGAATCGGAACTCCTTAGAATTATATGTGCCGCTGATGGGCCAACTCCCCTACTTCTGTACCAATACGAATATCCCGAGCTTCAGCATTCGATGAGGGAAGAAAAGTTGCAGAGATAGCGAGAAATGCAGCTTCATAGGAGGCATCTGAATGAGGTTGTACAGGAACATGTCGACGTCGAAATATTGGCTTGCCTCGGGAAGATTGTTCCCAGAACGAAGGGCTTGCATAGTTCTTTGCACATTTTTTTAAATCAGAGACAAGAGAAGACACATCAGTTTATGAAAATAATCCATCTAGAGATGCTTTAAGCCCAAGAGGGAACCGAGCAAATTTAGTGACTAGAGGAAGCCACACAAGTCTCCCTAGAAAATTAAGAAAGTCCAGTGACTAGGGGAAGCCGCACAAGTTGCCTTAGAAAATAAAGAAAATCTAATGACTAGAGGAAGCTTTATAAGCTGCCTAAGAAAATTCAGTGTTCCTAGAGAAAATCATAAGCAGCCCTAGAGGAAATAAAAAAAAATCCAGTGGTCCTAGAAAGAACCATACCAGCCAGCTACAGAAATTCAGTCCCTAGAGAAATCGGTGCAGATCCAGTCCTCAAAGAGGACCATACCAAGCAACCGGGTGATTTCAATGAATAGAAAATTGGGGGTCTCCCTAAAGGGAGTTGTACAAGCCCACCTAGAGGAATAAGCAAAGCTAGTGTCCTTAGGGGAATTCAAACAAAGCCAGTGCAAGCAAATCGGGTCTCTAGAAGGAGCCATACAAGCAACTCTAGAAGGCATCAAACCATTTAAGTTCTTAGAGAGCCGTGCTAAGCCCTAGAGGAAACTGAGCTAGTATAGTTATAAAAAGTTAAAATGCAGAAAATTAATAAACTCGCAACTGAACAACAGCAGCTTGGAAAAGGAATTCAACTTCTTATGAATGGCAAAAAATCCTTCACCAATAAAAACACTCGTCACTCTAAAGAAAATATGAACAACGTCGAGCAAAGCAAGAATAACTGTGAAGAAACAAAAGGATTTTTAAGAAAGCCTATGATAAGAGAAGAGGAGTCGGTCAAGAAAGATCAGATCCTACGAATAATCAAGAAAGACATGATTAATTAAGATTTAACATATGCAACATAAAGCATCCAGCAAGAATTATCTGCCGATAAGACTGTTAATCGCTATAAAATTCTGGAGAAAAAAATTCTGCAAACATGGAAATTTATTCAGAAACTTCACAATGAATTCGTGGGACATGTCACAACTCCAGATGAGGAAAATATTTGAAAAATCACTGAGAAGCCAGAGGAAAACTTCAAGCAATATTGCAGAAGCTACGCGAAAAAATCAAGGCAAAAAACTACTACACTAGCCTCCAACTTGTATCAAAAAGCGACGGTAAAATATTCAATATACCTGAATTTGCCACTGAATCTGTCGAAGAATAATTAAAAAAACATGTACGACATTGAGATGGAAGGCCTAGAAGTAATAAAAAATTTGGGCCTCAAAGTATCATCATGGGGTCCAATAATTGGATGGATCATATTCAGAAAAAAATAAACTCTATGAGCAACAGTTGAGTACTCCGCATAAACTCCCAAGTATATCTCACTCATTATAATGAATCAACGCCGCAAAGAAACCAATGATCTGAAGTCAGTCAGAAAACCCGTTCAGCAGACGAACATATCTTCAGGTATCCAATCTGTAACTAAACACATCCTGTATGGAAGTATGAGAGGTAGGAGTCAGTGACTCAGAAATATGCATGTGGCCGGCAAAATAGAAACGATCAAGGTAAAAAGCTTGTTCTTGTTAATTAATCGAGAAAACCAGGTAAAAAAAATATCGAAAACCAGAGACAAAACAACGGAAATCCGATACTAATCGATTAATCAAGAAGAATAAATCACGCTACGGGAGGTATCAAGACAAAAGTGAAGATGAAAGTAGTGAGTCAATTCATAACAGGAGTACCTACCACAACTTTTAAGAATCCTCATAGATCAAGGGTCGCAATCATCATTCATCACGGAAGGAGCCTCTCAGATATTGCAGCTGTAGTCTATTCAGAAATGTTTGACAGCACACAACCTCAATTATACCGCAGACCGCACAGCGTATTACCTCTTTCTCTATGTTTATTCGACTGGTCAACTTCTACAATTATGCCTAAAAATATACACCAATAATTATTAAGTATTTGATTCGTGCTGACATTTTGCTTTAGAAAATCTTAAGGTTTAACTTATTTTTGAGTGGATAGTATCTTGTGTTGGTTTTGCTGGCTACTTGATCCAGAATAGCTATTCAATTCAGGTGTTGCTTTTCTCAACTAGTTTTGCGGGTATAGGCTTGACTCGACGAAAGTCTCGATGTGGTGTCTAGGAAGTTCGCTTCAAATTTCTAATAAGGGTTCTTAAAATAATGTTAGGTAGTACCGATATTTATTAAAATCTGGCCGTGAAGTTCCTAAACAATCATCTGGTCAAATTCCTCGTGGTTCATTTAGTTTTTTTGATACTTCATGGTAAAATATGACAAAAATAACGTCGAATATCCGGTGGTAACTGGACTGGGACTGAAAAAACATATAAGTGCATATACTTTACAGTTATTGAATAACATTTCCCTCTTCAAGACCGTTATTATATGAAACAATCCAAGAGTCAAAATTCCCACCATCGATTCCAGCACTTGACAGCCTCGATACTCATAAGTTAGAAAGTATTCGCCTAGTTCGAAGTGGTGCCGTTTTCAAATCGAAAGCCGAGAAACAAAAAGGCTGCAAAAGAATAACTCTTTGCAATCAGAATAACTCGACAGTTACTTCACCAAGTCGCATTATTGACGTTATAGCAAATAAGGGGGGTCTCTATTTAGGGTGTTCGTTTAAAGTGTCTATTATTATTTCGAGGCACAATAGGGCAATCGAGATGTGCATATTTAAACTAGAAGGGTTGTTCTTGAGAGGTTAATCGATGAGAAAAATAAGACTAATCATTTAATGCTTGAAATAATGTATCGTGCGAATGTCTAATTCGGGGGGGTCTGGGGAGTTTACGCTGGTGTGGGTTAGAAGAATGGTTGGTAACGAGACTGCAAGACGCTCTACGCCGGATTTTCTTTGCACTTGCTGTATGAATCGTATGGGAAGTTGAACATTTCAAACGATAAAAGTTAAGTTCACGTCGTGCATGAATGAATACAATAATACAAGGATAATTTATTTATTATTACCAGGATTATAGTGTAGTATAACATACCCGGGTTTGTTCAACATAGTTAAATGAGATAAGTTGTGCTTTGTCTTTATTTTGCCAATGACCGTCAAAAGAGATTAAAGAGAAAACCAATACCTACGTTGTGTTATTATTATATCTTGCACAATTTTACTTACTCAGAATGCGTTCGACGGTAACAAAATTAAGGAAATTTGAGGGAAAGGTGCGTCATGTAAATTAACCCACGGATTTCTAATACGCCTAATTTATTAGAGAAAAGTGCCAAATTATTAGAGAAAAACGTGCTGGACTCAGCCTCGAATTCACGAGGGGAAAGAGTACCGCAGAGAAACCCTCGATCTAAATTCCTAACCGAATTATGCTGTATAACATTTATTAGTATAATAAAAATTAAATTACTGTCTCCAGTGCCACAATTCGCAGGTCCACACTTGTAACAATACATTTAAAACTGAAGGGGTTGTTGTTAGTTAGCCAGACGCCGCTGGAAGGTACTGAGTTCCGGGATTACGGAGGCTACCCAGCTATTTGGGCCAATATTTCTAGAATGATCATTACATTTATAGCTAGGATATTTTCCCGTCAGGGTAGGAATTGGTTAGTAGATTCATCAAGGCCCTTCCGTACACTCTCAGTCATACTAAAATTAAAATCCTAGCACGAAAAGACAGCAAATAATACATTTTCTGTTTTCATTTAAAGCAGTGTTGTTCACAGCATTAAACTATTTTATTAAATATGTACACATGTTATGCCATCAAATATGAATTATCCATGAGAATAAAAGAAATACTTGTACAAATTATAATTAATAACAATATTATAAATTTTACTGACCTGTAATAACATGTTATAGCACAAAAGCAAAAACCATTCACGAAAATCACCCGTACCGCTGGTCTTCGATTATCTGTCTCCCTTCTCGAACGATCCACTTTAGGATCTCTTAAAATCCCTCGCAAAACCCAACTTCAATTTATTAGTTGTTTTTCTCTTTCTCTTTCTTTACATGTATATATAGGGTGTCTCAAAACTGAATGTATCAGGTCTAATGAAATAATATTTTAAATAGGCGAGTTACCTCAATAGATTGACAATAGTGATAGCTCAACTCTTAAGAAGTCCTAAAGTACAACTAGCTTTTGATGAATTAATTAGCCTATACGTATATCGATAAAGTGTTATATCGATGTGAAATCGATAAATATCGACACGACAGGACAGGTGACAACTCGAAAAGTCCGTTCTTGAGCGTGATAATGTCTGTGTTAGCGTTACGTCTGCTTATACACGTGTAAGCAAGTCTAAAAACTATTTTCTAATTATCATATCCATAGATAATATATAGGAAGAGCTTTTCTACATTTTAATTTGCAATGATGAAATGTACTACTACTATTTTGAGAATAAGCTGGGAAGAAAGGGGCATACATATCCACAGAGAGCTATTAAGCTACCTGAGATTCGCGGATGACATTGTCATAGATGCCCATTGTATTTACCTTGCACATACTATGCTAGAGAGTTCATGAAGTCGGGCCGAAAATACATTTTGCGAGGACGCAATGGATGACTAACCTTTTCTTAAGCGATAATAGGTCTGTTCTTATTCCCAGTAGCATAATTCGTTACAAGACGTTACCCGTACCACATCAGAGGGCTTCAGAGTTGCGCACGCATCACATTGTTGACAAAAATGTCTAATATTGCACTTTATGCATGGCCCTCCGCTCGCTACGGGGGCGCAGTTAACAGAAACTAACCAAGGCATGCCCCAAATAAAGAAAAACAATAATATTTAAAATATAAAAAAGCATGTATTCCCATTGGAATCGAACTCGCGCCGCCGCGCCGCGCCGTATCGCAGACGCAGCATCCAACCACTGAGCTACGGACCAGTTGACTGCAATTCGCTAGACCCTAAAGATTGTCAACAATGTAATGCGTGCGCAACTCTGAAGCGCTCTGATGTGGTACGGGAAACGTCTACTTAATTCGTTTGTCAGCCTAACAGGTTATTTATCGCCGTCAAAAGTGAAATTTTCTAGTCGGTTGTAACAAACCTAACCTATGGGTGAGAAACCTCGATGCACAAGCTGCGAGTTGCACAGATACATAAAGAACGGTCAATTCTTCGTCTGTCTTTGAGGAACCGGATACCCAATGTGATGTGACTGATGTCATAGAAAGAGTAGCAGCTTTAAAATGGAGCTGGATTGGCCACCTGGTACGAATAACGGATGGAAGATGGTCAACGCGTATTTTAGGCATGAAGCTTATAGAAGCAAATGCAGACCATCAACAAGATGGACCGATGACATCAAAAAACTCACAAGACCAAAAACGATGGCAAACACTAAGGGAGGCCTATGTCCAGTAGTGGATGCGCACGGCTATTTGATGATAATGATGAAGACTCTTTTGGTCCCTGTATAGCTGGTTAAATGTTATATGCTTTGTTTTACTCCTTGGACAGGTATATATATAAATAATGATTTAATGGCGTTGGAACTAACCTGGAACCCTTAGAGATTCTATCAAGGGTGTGTGTGTGTGTGCCTACCGGCGAATTAATGGATTCATATCAAAAAGCTTGGCCAAGGGTTGCACTGACCGTGTGGGAACATATGCAAAGTAACAAAAATATGGCGAATCGTATTTTTGCGCTATATATGAGAGATAATTGAAATGCTATAAGAGAAGTTTTAGGACCCGAAAATAGGTGATTGGTTCTTTAATGGGGTACACGTGAGAAAATTCAATAATAACTTTGCATTTTTTATTATTTAGCAAACTTTGGTGGCGGAATACCCATAAGAAGCAGTATTTGAGACAATAAAAACCTTAATTATCGAAAAAAAGCGTTAAAAGAAAAGCATTCTGGTTAAAATCTAAAAGCAAATATATATCACAAACGATAGATCCAAGGCACATGCCTGATGTTAATTCAGAACGTCTAATTGCTGTTGTTAATTTCGTAACAACACGTGTTATGGAAGTGGAATATAAAGGTGAAAAAGCAGTTGGGTATGAGGGGAAACTGAAATAAATTCATATCCACGGTTCACCAACGATAATCGTATATACGTTACGAGCAAGGAATCGCTTACGCGAAGCAGAATAATTGGGAATATATTGGCAAAAGATCCGTCTTTGTCTGATCCGAGGTCTCTATTAACAGCCTGTTCTGCAAACAAACTCAATTAGCATCAGCTAGGTCTCGTTTTGCGCCCCCTGGCGTTCATTTCAATATCTAATGGAGTTAGTTCAGTATTACGAGTTTTGATAGCGTTGCCACAAAGATGCAGTAGAAAATCCGTTATATCAACTTAAGGGTAACCACATGGATTGCAAATTCTCTTATTATTATATAATCTATCCGTACTAAGTAAATTTTACTTCCCCTTTCGTTTTGGCATAACGACGATTTAATATTATTTTGCTTAATAATAATTACTTGTAGCTCGCATCACGAAATGGAAATTGAAAAGGTTGTTTGCTTTTTATAATATTAGACATTATTCAGATTGTTTGCATGGTAAAATGAGTAAATCATATTACAATTATGTACTACACAAAATATGTGTTAGACACAACACCCGATTTCTAATTTCATCGTCAGACGTTGTTTTTATTGTTTTTGAGTATTCGATATGCCGCTGGATTTTTACCACTTGCAACGATAAGAACAAGGCTATTTATTGGTGCTAAACAAAGTATACACAAGTAGTGGATTCTTAAAATTCTAAATGTGAACAAGTAAAGATAACTATGTGGATAAATGCATCTTTGCAGTCAGCTGCATATTCCAGACCATCAACTATTCTGATCGCCCTTCTTTGTAAAGCAAAAACAGGGTCAATACAAGTTGCGTAGCTCCAAGCTAGAATTACGTAAGAGATTATGGATTAAGCACAAGCAAAGCATACCGACAATGCAGCTCTAGGGTTGATCAATATGTGCATGCCATAGCGGTTTAGAGTCTATTTTCATTCCCAAGAAGCTAACTGGATCATTGGAGATGTTAACGATAATTCTAGAAGTTGAAATAAATAATTATTAATTCTTAGATTCAGTCAAGCAAAGTTGGTTAGCAGTTAACCAGTCTGCAACCCTTGACTGTGCTTCACCAAGAGCCTCCTGCAATTCAACAATTTCCTTTGCTCTTTTAATAATGGTTGTGTTATCCGCAAAAAGAATGAAATCAACGTTGGGGTCACTACCCACGAGGGTCATTTATATATACCAAAAACAGCAACGGCCCCAGGACCGATCCCTGAGGAACAACATATTCAACTTTACAAAACTCAGGACTTAAATGGTCAACCATTTGTGATCTTTC
This sequence comes from Pissodes strobi, assembly GCA_016904865.1. Lineage (NCBI taxonomy): Eukaryota > Metazoa > Arthropoda > Insecta > Coleoptera > Curculionidae > Pissodes > Pissodes strobi. The sequence goes on from MU183768.1 coordinate 255,993, forward strand.
CATAAGGTAAGATTTAAACAGTTTAATACTAGAAGGAGAGAAGTTATAGTATTTCCGTTTCATTGCAAGAAGATCAAATGTGACGGAGTCGAAAGCTTTGCTTAGATCGCAAAGTGCAGCCCCATACCTACAACCCCATTATACAACCATCTTTCAAGCATTATTTATTAAATCAACAAACTCTTTAATGGTCATGGTAGTGGATTTAACGCTTTTAAAATCAAACTGCCAACTACCTCTTGTTAAAAAGTTTACTAGTTTCAAAAACTAAGGTTTCATCATTGCAATTTTAAAAATAGGTATAACTTTAGATACTCTCAAATTGTAGGAAAAACAGGTTCTTATATACATAAATTTGACATTTTTACCAATGGGTAAATTGTAATACCTAATGGTAATGGATTTAATAAATTGCACATTAAGACCATAGAAATAGCTTTTATTTAGAGATTTAATGATATCACGCACTTCAATTATTGTATCCTCTGAGAATGCAAAACCCTCATTAGGCAAAGTCAGCTGAGTAGCAAAGTGTTCAATAAAGTTTTCAGAGCAAGTCTGAGAAGGTGGTAACTTATTTATGATATCAGAAGCTATATTTCAAACAAATATATTAAAGTCATTAGGAGAAAAAATGCTCTCAGTGTTTTGTTTGTCTCTTCAGATGTTACTATTTGATTTAACAACATTCCTTAATGGGGTTAAAGTTTTGATTTATAAGATATGTTTTCATCGCACTTTACCTCAAACGTCCCTCATGGCAAGGTTTTCCCGACCATATCCAACATCAACACTACCATGACAGAAGTTAAGTTTCAGCACTGTGATATTCGTAAAATCTTCAAAGACCTAGGGCCGGATGGACTACCTGCCATCGTATTAAAGAACTGCGCCAACGAACTAACATCCATTTTTTACAGACCTATTCTCTGGCTTACCGAAAAGGGAATTACCCATCTTCTTGGAAAGTCGCTCGAGTATACCCTGTCCCAAAAAAGGCAAGAAAACCACGCCCTCAAACTATCGACCAACTGCCTTGCTTCCAATAATCTCCAAAGTCATGGAACGTGTAGTCAATCAGGAACTACTCAAGTACCTCAAGACCAACAGAATAATAATTAGCGATAACCAATGCGGCTTCCGCAAACAAAGATCGACCGGAGATATAGGTATTGGCCTACGTCACTCATATATGAAGTAGGACAATTGAGAACTACGGAGAATCTCGAGCGCAATTACGTTGGATATTTCGAAGGCATTTGACAGAGTTTGGCATGAAAAAAAGTTAAGCTAAATGATCATGTAGAACATTCAATAATAATGGAAAAACGGTTAGTCTCACAAAATAACACCGATAAACTATCTTTTCATTGCATTTGAGTGTCCTATCTGCCGCTGGATTTTGTTTCGCTTGCAACGATAAGGTCATTTATATACGTTTCCAGCTTATTTCGGAATAACTTATTTGGTTTTGTCGATAATCTAAATCTTTTCTTGTTATCTTGAGAACTTGGTTGCTGATATCCTAAGGACCATGTCTTTGAAACTTTACTCTAAACGGTAACATTATCAGCGACAAAGAATAATAATTGACTTTAGTATAAGCTATACACCTATTTAAATGACTTTAACGATATAAGCGGAAACGTTCTTACAGCTTAATGAGCATGTAGGATAACTCAATAACAATAAAGAACGGTTAGGGTCACAAAATAACCCCTATAAAATTTTATTTAAATTTTCTTGAAATGTCCTATATGCCTCATGATTTTTTCCGCTTGCAACGATAAGGTCGTCTATATATGTTTTCAATAAGTTATTTGCGAGTATTGCTTTCGCCGATGATCTTATTAAAACGCTTTTCTTCTGATCTTGAGAACTTGATTGTTGATATCCTAAAGACAATGTTTTTGAAACTTTAATCCAAGTGATAAGATTATCAAGGAATAATTTACTTTAGCATAAGCTAGACACCTATTTAAATGACTTTAACGCTTTAAGTGGAAAGGATTTTGCTGCTAAATGAGCATATATAGTGAGCATCGTGTAGACACTCAATAACAATGAAAAAACGGTCATTGTCTTTAATGCCCTACATGCCTGCTGAATTTTCTCTGTTTACAACGTTAATGTCGTACAAATTATTTGCGCAAACCTTATTCGTTTTTAGCGGTAATTCTACTAGAACTCCTTTTTAATACTAAATACCCCATGACCACGTCTTTGAAGCTTTGATCCAACCAATACAATTCTCGGCGAAATCTAATTATTAGTCTCAAATAAACTAGATTCATATGCTGACATTAGCGTTTTAAGCAAAAAAAATTGTCAGAGCTGAACGTCAAGACAATGAATAAAAAAACGGTTAGTCATCTAAAATAACACCAATGCAACTGTCTTTTTATTCTCTTTAAGTGCCCTATGTGCTGCTAAAACTTACCTACTTACAACGCTAAAGTCGTCTACATATGTTTCTGGCTTATTTCTGAATAAATTATTCTTGTTTACCGATAATCTTATTGATCGGATTAACCTAAGTAACATATTCGTTTCAATAACGAAGGTTGCCAGCATGTATGTTCAAAATAATGAAAGCATCGATCGCATAATGATAATTGAAATA
>MU183768.1:258625-298087 GCA_016904865.1 Pissodes strobi
CACAAGAATATATCATTTATCTTTATATATATATATATGAGGCTATTCCTAACACTCTAATTATTAATTTTTTTTTTTTGCTGTATTTTAGAACAAAGATTAACTTTTAACTTTTTCTTCTTAATTAAGTCATTTATATTTTCTTTTAAATGAACTTTGAATTTTTGGGCCAATCTTGTCTAGCCTAAGATGCTTGATTTTATTTAATCGAATTCTAAAATTCAAATAGATCCGTTTGATCTAGAACAAATCAGATTTGAGATCAATTTTTTTTGAACTTTTAATTAATATTAAAATGCTTTAAAGTGAACATTTTTCGTTGATCGTTAGCTCTTCGAATACGCCACTATCCAATCCAGTGGGGTACATGAAAATCTCGCGACCAACGTAGGGTTTAGCAATACGTACTTTAATAGAAAGTTAAGTCGTATGAGCCCCAAGGGTCGGTTAAACCAACTTAGGTTCAATAGAAGCTCATATTCTATTTACAATATATAAATATAAAACTTACGGGGGAGCGCCACTGGCCTAGACATAGCGAGTCGCAAAAATATCGAACAGTGGCGTGGCCAAACGGCTCACCACTATCGTAAAAGTTAACTTTCTATCAAGTTATTTTTAGTTCTATACGAATTCTTATTAAATTCGTTTACAGTATTTTACGTAAAAATTAAACTCTATCTTCGTGGCAAGCTCTTCGGGCATGCTACTAGACTGGACAGAGATAGCCACACAAAAATATCATACAATGGCGTGCCTGCAGGGCTTGCCACAACGTAGAATTTAATTTATTATTAAAATATATTAAATTAAATATACATTGGTATCGAACATAAAATAGTTAAATAGAAAGTTAAATTTTTCATTGGTGATTAGCCCTACGGGCAGGCTATTGTACGATATTTTCGCTTCTCACCCCGTCCAATCCAGTGACGTGCTCCATTATTTTTATAAAAAATTAAACCCTAAAATAAAGGCGCTTCTGAAGGGTTCATTATCGTAGAATTTAGTTTTATATTAAACCAATTGAAATTCATTACGAATTCTCATTATATTTACAATATATACGAGCTGTTATATTTTTTCATCGCACTCTACCTTAGAGGCAAGACTCTCCCCACCATCATCTTCTTCTTCTCAGCCATCATTTATCCACTCCTGGATGTAGGTCTCTTCCAAAGATTTCCACGTCTTCCTGTTTGCTGCAGTTTGTATCCAGTTCTTTCCTGCGATCTGCGATCCTTTGGATGTCATCTCGCCATCTTCTCTGGGGTCTTCCGACGCTTCGTTTGGTCTCTCTCGGACGCCAACTTAGGATTCTTATTGTCCACCTGTCCGGGTCCTGCCTTGCTATGTGACCAGCCCATCTCCACTTAAGCTGCGCCACTCGAATTAGTACCTCCGTCACGCCCGTTCGTCTTCTGATCACCTCGTTTCGGAGTCTGTCTCTCACACTAATTCCGAGCATAGCCCTTTCCATTGCTCTCTGTGTGGTTTGCAGTCTGCTGGATGTCTTGCGATTTATGGACGTTGTTTCAAGGCCGTAAGTGAGCACCGGCAGTACACATGACTCGAATACTTTTCTTTTAAGGTTTATAGGAAAATCCTTGGATTTAAGAATATAACCCAATTTGCCAAAAGCCGCCCAGGAAAGGCCTATTCTTCTTGAAATTTCAGAAATCTGGTTTTTCTTTTCCAAATTAATTTTATGATCAAGATAAATATATTCTGATACTTTTTCAATGGGTTGGTTATCAATTATTACCTGGATATTTTCTGGGCTCATGACTTTGGTTTTTGATAAGTTCATTTCAAGACCGATTTTCGCTGACTCTTGGTGGAGTTCTTGAAGCATGATCTTAAGTTCTCTGCAGTGCTGCCGATGACCACAATATCGTCTGCGAATCGCAAGTGGTTGAGGTGTACTTCGTCGATATTTATTCCATTTGTATGCCAGTTTAGTTTTTTAAAGACATCTTCCAGGTTATTGTGAATAGTTTCGGCGAAATTGTGTCTCCTTGCCGTACTCATCTTTTGATTGGGATCTTATCTGTCTTTGAATCTTCGTCAATTTTTACTTGGATGGTCACGTTTTCATAGATCTGCTTGATCTAGTTTAAGTACCTGGAATCGATTCTCGCATTGTCTAGGGATCGAAGTATGGCCCAGGTCTCGACGGAGTCAAAAGCCTTCTGGTAGTCTACGAAGGCTATGTGCATTTCTATGTTATACTCAGTGCTTTTTTCGATAAGAGTACGAAGTGTCTGCAAGTGGTCTATAGTACCGAATCCCTTCTGAAATCCCGCGTATTCGTATGATTGGTATGAATCAATTTTGTGAGTCAACCGGTTTGTTACAATCTTTGTTAATAATTTATATAAATGCGATAACAAACTGATAGGGCGGTAATTTTCGATGTTGCTTATGTATCCTTTCTTGTATAGCAGAATAACTTCCGTATTTAGCCATTTCTTTAGGATTCTTTCTGCCGTCAGACATTTACTCGGTAGGATTCGTACACCTTCCAGAACAGCTGCGCCACCCATTTTGATAATTTCGCTGGTAATTTGATCCTCTCCTGGGCTTCTTCTGTTTCTCATCTGAGCCCTATGGGCAGGCTACAGACGAATAGGATGAAAATTTAGACGAGTAGAAAAACGTACTGTATTTTTTATTTTTAACTGGATTTGGAATATATTTTTAATAATTTCATTTTTTTTTTATTTTTATTAAGTTTTGACTTTTAAAATGATTTGGGCGAATTAATGTTATGTTTTAGCAAAAGGACTGATGTAGGGAATAGTCATTTCTTCCCAAAGCTCTACAAAAATACACGTCTTTTAATTAACAATTTTAAGTTTTTAGTATTTTTTGTCATTTTATGGTTAGTAATGAATATCTGAAGTCTAAATATAACGCATAACTTGCTAGTCTGGGTTAGTTTGGGTTAGAATCAAACCAAAATATAAAAATGGCGCATTCGCCCTTGAGGAAAAACACCATCGAGATAGTCCTTACGATAACTTACAAAGTCAGCTCATTGTTGTAAATGAAAAGCAACGTTGCCAGAGTATCCTAAAAGTAACAAAATGTATAGGGCGTCAATCAATCTATGGGAACCTGCCCTGCTTTGCCCTAAATTTTTAGGCATATGGCATAGGCACTCTCAATGTGCTAATTTTTTCAAATCTTGATGCTTTGTAACATTAAATACAAAATAAAAACTTCGATAAATTAAAGTTCACCAGCTGTTACTAATGTGTCCTCTCTAAATCAACAAGCGACCCCTCCTATTGGCACGATGATGGCACCCAATACCTTCTTCTAACGGTGTTTGTAGTACCGTCCTAATCTGTGGTCTAATAGATTTTAAAATAAATGCGAAAGGGTGAAACCGCACAACAATGGGCTATTATTATTTTAAAGACGTTAGGGTTTTAAAAGTTGGGAATTTCCAAGTCAGGATCTAAAAGAGAAGCTTATTAAGGGTGCTCAGAATGAACATGCTATGAGGGGTTGTCTATATCCATTAAATACTAATTGCTATATTAAGGCATAGAATCATAAAACTTTTGGTTTATGATGAGTAGTAATGAGGGACCATAATGCTATTGATTACATTGAATAATCCACCTGATGCCGTGCTATTTTGTAGTAATTGTGAAAGTAGGTATCTTGCAGAAAACTGCCGAAGATTTTTAAAATAAAAAAGAATGCAGCTTTAGAAAGCAATTTTATTTAGAGCAAAAAAAAATATATAAAATTTGAAAAGTGCAAGGCAAGAGAAAAATAGATACTTATAGTGTGTTGTAAGATGTTTGTTGCCCCAATCTTATAAAAAATGGCAATTTTCAATGATTCCAAAAGAAATGATGTCAACAATTTGCACATTGTACGCGTATTATTAAGAGCCACTAGTAACATTTCTATTAAAATTTATTTTTAGTATCTAACAAATAGTTATCTGCTTCATCATTAAATAAGATTCACATCACTGTGACATCCTGAATCACTTTCACTCTTTCAAAAAGATTAAAATTTTGATGCTTTCGACAAACCCCGCCGTCACGTTTCTTCTGCGCTCTTTGTTTGAAGAAAACGATAAAAATATAATCCCTGAACATAAGGTTTAGTTTGCGGAATTTACCACAAGGAAGTTCAAACAAACACTTTTCTAATCACACTCGAAGAACTCGCCTATTTGGTCGTATAATATCTAAATAGGATTTCCAGTATTTCTAGGTTATTATGTCCAGTATCATTAGGTTCTAGTTTATTAGGTAGATATCTCGTATATGGAATATTAATTGTGGGAAATATAAATTTTTCAGTTAGTCGAGATTCTTCCCTAACGCGGATAGCGGAAATGCATAAATTAATGTTGGACGGGGAATTAAGAGTTGTTTTGCTTGGAATTGCCAAGATCAACTTCTTATTTGATGCCTTTCAGACATAAGTGGTACGTCTAGACTTTTCAATTAATCAGATGATGTATTGGTAATTTCTTTAGTATATATCAACGACTAGTTGGTATTCATTTAATTTGTACATGGGAATTGTAGTACTTGCCTTATTGTATTTATTTCTTTGCCGAGTTCAAAATTAGTCAATATGAGAACTATGAAGTTCTGCTACAGTCTAGTATTCGAGGTTAAATTCTAGGAAGTAGATATTCTCAAATTTCAGATTGTTAAACTTCACTTGACTCGAGAATTCAAACCGTTTTAGTCCTGGTTTCAAAATTATCATGGAGCTACCTAGATAACCAATCTTGTAGCCTCACGAGATTTTAAAATCGAAGACAGCAGTATTGATATTATTTTCAATGCACCCTCAAAAAACCATATCGAATTTATTAGCGTTAAAACCTAAAATGTACTTGCAATACTTGTATATAATGTTAGTTCTGCGGGTAGAGGTTAACTAAATAAACTAACACTTTGGAGAGCCATACTAGTTATTGTACTCTCCTGGCTGAGAGCACGATTTCTCCAATTATAGACCGACCTACCACAGACACCAATGCCACTTTTCAACGCCGATTAACGAAGCATATCGGACCTTCTGTGTGGATATGTTAAATGAATATTGAGGATATTAGCAGCACAACAGAAGAAACCCTATTTAAGATACTTATTGAAAACGAAGTTGACGTTTTACCCATTCAAGAGACACACAGCTCTTCGGAAGATGAGCTTTTCAAAAGAGAAAAGACCACTGGATATCGCTTGATTGGAGCAACTTATAGTGCTATTTATGACACCTCAACATAACATGCAAGTTAGAAATTGCAAAACGTTGAACTATAGGCTGTAACTCTGATGAGGATATGCATGCGACTATTATGAAAGCTACCGATTTAGTTGTTGTAAATATCTACAAACCACCTACAGTCCCATGGCCTGCAAATACCATAAGAATACCGTGCAAAAATTTGTCTCTTTATGTAGGAGATTTCAATAGATATGAAAATAATAATGATAATGGAGAAAAACTCGTAGATTGGGCTGCTTTATTTCTTCCATTTTGTTGTAAAATTCTTCGATTTCTTGATCTGATTTGGCACCTCTTCGGGCATTAATCTCAATTAGGTATATTTAAATTTCTATGAGATTAAAATTTCACTTTCATTAAGAATCGTATATTTAATTTTGTTTATGAAATCTTAGGAATTTAGTACTCCTGAATTCTATTGTTTTATAGGTAAATTTTCAAACTGGTTTGCTAGCCCCTTGGATATATTATAAGTTGGCGATCCTATTGCCGGGACTATGGGACGCATTGCCTTCCCAGGTTTATGAATATTGGGAAGACAACAGAAGATGCCCTATTTAAGATCCTTATTGAAAACGAAATTGACGTTTTAGCCGTTCAAGAGACACACAGCTCATCGGAGGATGAGCTTCTAAAAAAAAAAGACCCCTACCGATTTAGTTGTTGTAAATATCTACAAACCACCTACAGTCCCATAGCCTGCAAATACCATAAGAATACCATGCAAAAATTCGTCCCTTTATGTAGGAGATTTCAAGAGCCACTATAGTTTAAGGGGATATGAAAATAATAATGATAATGGAGAAAAACTCGTAGATTGAGCCGCTTTATTTCTTCCATTTTGTTGTAAAATTCTTCGATTTCTTGATCTGATTTGGCACCTCTTGGAGCATTAATCTGAATTATATTTAAATTTCTATGAGTTGCTTGCAACTTTTATAACGCCACTCTATCGCTCGAAGGAACAAAGTCTCAGTGTTCTGGATCAATTTCTTCCAAATAATAAATATATCCTTTAGTTGTTTTTTGCTTTTCGGTCATCTTACTTCGCTCAGTCCCAAAATATGTGCTCATCCCAGCTTCAATGTTCGCAAGTTTCCCTGCTATAAATACATTCCAGATGATAATACGTACTACTTTGTCATACAATTTTGCTGTTTCTGTGATCTTTAAGAGTAAACAATGGGTGATTTTTCGCACCCTCTGCCAACTTAAGAGGTGCCTCGGACTGAGGGTAATTTTTTTGTTTTAGCCTACCATTTGAATTTTTGGGAAAAGTATAATACAGTTAGGGTTTAGTTTTTTCTATATCGCAGTGGAAAAATGGCTTCTACCGTCTCGAAATCATTCTTCTTGCCCTATAGCCTGATTTTGATGAAAGTGCTGCCTTTCGTCAGCGCAAGTTTTAGTCTGTCGCAAGTATTTGATTTCCTCGGTACCACCCATATCTGGGAAGCATCCCCATATCCGCCACCTGAGAAAGCTTCCGATCGGGATCTTACAGCCCCATCACTAAGGAAGCTTAATTATAACTCTCAAGGCTTAGACAATTATTGCCAAAATCAACTTCATATTTAACGCATTTCAGACATAAGTGGTGCGTCTAGACTTTTCATTTAATCAGATAATTCAACCATTTCAAAATTCACATGAAGTTCTTTAGGTTATTTTTTTTCCTTCAGTTATGGCTTCTACACTACTTACTCTGGGTAATTTAGCCAGAAACGACCACTGTCCAGGGTTAGCTAGAGCTTAGGCGACCTTCCCAGATAGGTAACACCTCTATAACCAATGACTCCAGTAAAACAAGTATGTCCTCCTGGAGTTTCCGTCACAGTCCGAGTTAAGTCACAGACAGAAATGGTCCCACGGGAACATCCGGTTCCCCCAGGCCTGGACACCGGCGTGAATGGGGATTTCTTCTGGCTAGGATGTCCGATTCTACCTTGTGGAGGAATAACGGGCCCTGAACGATTGCCACGTGTTCGCCCAATGGCACAAAAGAGACTCTACACAACTCAACTCGTTGACTCGACCGGACCCGAAGCCGAAGATCCTCTCGGTGTTTTAAGATCAAAGACAGCAGTATAAATATATATGTCATTATTTCCAATGCCTCTCAAAAAACATATCAGGTTTATTAGCAATAAAATCTAAATCACACTTGCAGTACTTGTGTGAAAAGTTACTTCTACTTGTAGGTGTAATGTTACTTCTACTAGTAGATTTGAATTAAATGAACTAATACTATGGAGGGCCAGGCCAGTCATGTATTCTCTTGGCTGCCAACACGATTTTGGACCAACATACCACAGATACCAATGATACTTCTCAGGGCCGATTAACGAAGCAAATCGGACCTTCTGTATGAATATGCCAACCGAATATTGAGGATATTAACAGGGCAAAAGGAGAAACCCTATTTAAGGTACTTATTTAAAACCAAATTGACGTCCTGGCCATTCAAGAGATAAACACCTCTCCAGAAAATGAGTTTCTGAAAAGAGGAAACATTCCTAGGCAACGTTTGATTGGAGCAACTTATGGCATCGCAACATATGCAAGTTAGGAATTACAAACGGTTAAACTGATCGGGTGTAACTCTGATGATGATATGCATGCGACTACTATGAAAGCTACCGATTTAGTTGTTGTAAATATCTACAAACCATCTTATGGTCTGCGAATGCCATAAGAATTCCAAGCAAAAATTCGTCCTTTATGAAAGAGATTTCAATAGCCACTATAGTTTATGAGGATATGCAAATAATGATGGCAATGGAGAAAAGCTCGTAAATTAGGCCGAAACCAACAACTTCTATTTGGATTCCGGTAACCATTGTTTCCTCGCCTTTTTTGTAAGTGGCTTTATTTCCTCTATATTGTTGTAAAATTCTTCGATTTCCTGATCTGATTTGTCATCTCTTGATGCCCCATTGATCTGAATTATATTTAAATATCTGTGAGCTGCTTGCAGCTTTTATAGCGCCACTCTATCGCTCAAAGGGACAAAGTTTAGGTGTTCTGGATCAATTTCTCCTGATTAATAAATATATTCTTCATTTGTTTTCTGGTTTCCGGCTATGTTACTTCGCTCAGTCCCAGAATATCGATATTCAACCTGCTCATCTCAGCTTCATCAGTGTTTGGAAGTTTCCCTACTATAAATGCGTTCCAGATGATAATACGTACTACTTTGTCATACATTTTCGCTGTTTCTGTGATTTTTTATAGCAAACAATGGGGGGATTCTTTGCTCCCTCTACCTGTTTAAGGGATGCCCTGGACTGAGGGTAATTTTTTTGTTTTTGTCTGCCATTTGGATTTTTGGAAAAAATATAATACAATAAGGGTTCAGTTCTTTCTCTGAATCGCAGTGGAAAAAGCTTTTGTACCGTCTCGAAGTCACTCTTGCGCTATAGCCTAATTTTGATGAAACTGCTGCCTTCCACCAGCGCAAGTTTTAGTCTACCCTCGAGTATTTTATGAATATCGATATTCAATATGCTCATCCCAGCTTCATTAATTACAAGTTTCCTTGCTATAAATGCATTCCAGATAATAATACGTACTACTTTGTCATACATTTTCGCTGGCTGTCTCTATGATCTTTAATAGTAGGCAATGTGGTGATTGCACCCTCTGCCCTCTAAAGGGGTACCGCGGACTGAGGGTAATATTTTTGGTTTCTCCTGCCACTTGGATTTTTGGAAAAAAATATAATACAGTAAGGGTTCAGTTCTTTCTCTATATCGCAGTAGAAAAAGGTTCGTTCCGTCTCGAAGTCATTCTTTTGGTGCTAAAGCCTGATTTTGATGAAACTGCTGTTTTTATTTTAGTTTTAAAGTGCAATATTTGGACTATAAAATTTACAATTTTAATAGTTTAATGATATACTCTCACTGCCACATTTGTATATCATTTATGATGCACCTGGATATGATCCGCGTGTATCCTAAATGTTACACAGGGTGCAACTGTTTTGAATCGAGAAGTATCGAAGCAAGTAGACTATTATAAGGTTTTTTAGGTCAGGCCAATATTAAGGATAAATTAAAGTAATGTGTTACAATACCACAAACGTGCTGATTACCTGGATTACCACTTTCATCGAACATAATGTGAGCTTTCCATATCGACATATTTCATCTTTCCTTGAGAATATGGGTTTAGGTGATACTGTAACCGAAAATTCAGGCCACGTGTATTATAAATGATATACATTTTGAAGTAGTATTATGTAGCGTTAGGTTCGAACTCTCCAATTATTTTGTAAAAGTTTACTTATAGTGGCACTGTGTGTATCATCACTGTCGCTGGTCCGCGAGGTTTATCTTTAGAAACACGTGACAACTAAAATGCCAATTTTCGAGCTAAGTATACATACGAAATATTAATCGCAAGTAGTCACGAAATAGTATTAAAAGAATCATTTATCGATCGACTTCATATAATATAATAAGTGTTAATAAGTGTGCATCACCCGCAGGATCATTAGGTGTAACCTACCGAGACGGGTCCTATCTAATGATCATCTTCTTATTTCGAGGTTTTAATAAATCGGGCATTCGGTAACGATATATTAATGGAATCTAAAGCGTAATTAAGGAAAAGGTGATAAATCGAGTGTAATTTGTCTAATGGTGTTAACATTTCTTTTGATAGAGGCCGACGATAGTTTGTGTTTCTGATACCGACGGAGTAGGAGTCTTATGAAAACAGGATGTTAAATTCAATACCACTCATGTAGCAACCTTATTTCGCAAAAAATGTTAGTAGTAATATAACAAGTGCAATGAAAATCCTCGATACGTTTTGGGAAATATGCACCAATAATCTTTAAAAAATAAAATTTAAAGTTTAAAACCCCTGAAAGTCAGTGATTAATTAATTATTAACTTAGAACTTTTTTACCAAAGATTTTGACACGCTATCATATCAACGAGAAAAACAACAGCAACTTCAAACTTATAGGTTATTATCAGGGTAAGAATCACTTTAAAATGAGTATCACTCGACACCCCATTCCCTGTCACCCCTGCTTGGGAGTTGAAGGGTTGATAACACAATAAAAAACTGTCCTCCTATAAGCAGTAATCGACGGGTCTGATCGTTTTTTCCAAATTTTCATTTTACATACGAAGTTTTCGTTGTACCACCCGGTTTTTTCATTGTATTCCTGACCTTTGACACACCTCATTGAGCAATGGTTGAATGGGTATGCGAATAAGTTCAAAGATTCAATAGAAAATTGTTGTCTACAAGTATATTAACGTGTCCGTTGCACGGCGGCATGTCTATATTACCACGAAATTGATATAATCCGCTTGCAACCCAATAATTTTCGCCTCATTTATTCCTTTTTGCGATACTGCGGTCTAGATTTACAGTAATCTGATAGTCGATGATGCTTCAATGGAAGTATTATTTATTACGTCAAATTGATTAACTCCTGCAAACTGTTTGCTTAATTGGAGCGACTAACATTCTTCTAGACGGGAAATAATATGCGCATGCATGGCGCCCTTTGCCACTTTTAATTAATTAGTTTTTCTCTATTGATTCAAATTCTTGTCTACTGATTTGTTGGAAATGAAAACGTACAAATTTGTGGATGAGATATCATTAGACTAGGTTGGTCTGAGGAAGAAATCTTAAATGAAATTTCAAATTTTGGATTTGCTTATCTCATTTCTGTTTAGTTTTGTAATTAGATTTGTTTGTATAATAACTCTCACCTATCTCAACAAGATATACTCTTTCACCATATCATACTAATGCGATATTGGTTTCGTGGTAATATTACGAGGATGTGAATTAGAAGAAGAGGACCAGGACAGGGTATCCACATCTAACCATTTGGCTTATGATGTTTTAGGACAGTACTCCACATATAAAGATCTATTGCACGAGAAATATTCCAAAACATCTCTTTAACAACGACTGGGAAAAATAGAGAATACAGTGAACAACGTATTAAATCAGTTGACAATAAAATCATCTATAGGTTTGCATATATGCGCGTCTGAAATTATGATGCTTAGAAAACAGTGCATTGCAAGTGGTTATTGTCCCTAATATTTCCTTTCCCTCTTCTCAGCCTAAGGTAATCAAGTCCTGGATCAAAGCTTCTTCATTCATTCCAATTAGTTCTAAGTCTTTATTTATGTATAAACTAATTTAGATATATTTAATTTCATTTATTATCCCACCTCCTCTGGATATCTTGTTTTGGTCTCTATAGAACCCTAAACTAACACTATCTTGATTCACTTCACCATCTGCCTAACTCTCGCTATGTAGCTAGTTAATCGCCACTTTAATTGCGTCACCCCATAACCCGTTATTTAAGCTCTTCTTCCTCATTTCACCCTCCTTTTCTTATATCTATTTTAAGATAGTCCGCTTCTTTAAAGGTTAATACTAGAAATTCCTCGGCAGATCTCACAGATTGCTGCCTGATTTTTTATGATTTTGATAATCTACAAGATCAAGTTCAGATATTATAAGAGTATCCCAAGTGAAATGGGGTGATATTGATCATTTGATTTTTAAAATTTGTTGCAACTTAAAAATAGATCTGAAACAAAGTTGACCGGCTCATAATAAAATCACCTTATTCACAAGCAGATCGCAGGTGTTGTAAAGCCTTTGTCAAGTTGATATTTCAACATGATCAATTCCATACTTGACTTAGAGTGACTTTGATCAGCCTTTCAATACTTGCATAGAAATAGTCGTAATCACAACAAATATGATCGAGTTTATTAATTTTCAGGTTCATTAGCTCGTTCGGAAAGTATAAAAAATGACTATTTTGGATAAATTTGCTCACTCTGGCTTGTGTTGGGCATCGTACAAATTTGAAACTTAGAATGGAAAAAAAAATATGTGCCTCTCAAACAGCTTTATTCAAGTAAAAAGACTCAAAATAACTATTCCATAAAACAGAAAAAAAAATGTAGGGCACTTAAGTGGTGCTATGTAGGTAGTCCCAAATATAAGTAAACTGGAACAACACAAGTGGTTATGATAAAAGAAAGAAAAACAAATATATTTCGAAGAAACAGAAAATTCAAATGTCTTCTCTTCTACATAAACAGATTTCTTAAAAATATGCTTAATATTTTCTTTAGCGCCCTCAACCACAGGTGATGGTAAAACGGCAATGACATCTCCTACGTCCACAGAAAATGGATCATTCTAATTTACTCTGAATGTGTTTCTGACACGATCTACAGACTTCATGCTCATCGACTCGAATTAGTCGTTCTCCAAGACGTTTTGTACGATAGCTACATAACGATAATTAACAGTTTTTCGCATACCTCCACGAACTTTAACCAGTAATTACGGTCCTTTGATGATACCTTAGTTGTCCACTTCTAAATATTATGTTCCTTCATTATCTTGCATCAATGCAAAAGCATTTTCTGCTTCATCATCACCGGAGTGGTCATTTATCACGGGATCATTCACATCACTCTCACTGCTGGAACTTGAATTTTGTGCAGTTACTCTTTTTTCTGGTCATCATCATCATCAATCAGCTATATGGACGTCCACTGCTGCACATAAGCCTCCCGTAAATATTTCCATCTCTCTCTGTCCCGCGCGCATATTCGTATCGAGCGTACATTGTATGTATGTACACGTATCGATTGCACCTTGTCATAAGGCGCCTATAATATAAATGTTAGCTAGAATACCCCCGATTACGTTTTATCTTCAATTATTTAAACACTTCGTGCAGGGCCCTCCGCTCGCTTCGCTCGCTACGGGGGCTCAACAAGTGGGAACTATCCAAAATATGAAAAGCCTGCACATTTACATTACAGTCGCACTATAAAATTTGCGATTTCGTACGTTCGATACGAGTAAGCGTGCCGCGCTGCATTCACTCCCCGGTGATATGTACGTTTCGTACGTCCCGGATCGTCACTTAAATTTGTCTCATAATAGTTATGGCTCGCAGGAACATTATCTATGCTGAGTTTTAGATTAGTGAAATATTCGGTCAGTGTGTCTTGATGTTGGCAGCAATCCTCTGACCAACTTCATTGTTGTTCTAAAGCTTACCCCAGTACGCGTTTGCAAGTCCAAGTAGTTTTTTGCCATATGCCTCAGGTAAGTTATATTGAGAGGAACTCCCCATTCTCCACATGTAACCTCACAGCCAAGAAGAGATATCATTTGTCCGCCGTTTGTGCTTATGTGATGCCCATGATATTTTTTATTCAATGTTCCATATGGAATTTTGTATATTCTCGTTACTTTTCTCAGGTTTCAGCCCTCATCTATAACTTTCTGCAAAGCATTTTGGATAATATATTGGCATATTGTTTCTCTGTAAATAAATGAAAAGATTTTTTTCAGTGAAAAAATTATCAAAATTCCCCTTGACATATGATCAATTTCACTACCATACTATGATCATTATCTAAGTTCAACCGTAAATAATCAAAATACCCATTTGAGGTTGGGGCATTAGCACATACGTTCAAATGTACACATGGACAGAAAAAACCATTTCTCAATATGAACTATGTGAAATGGTGACGATGATTAACAAATTCCTTCCACCATATTCTAATTCTTCTTCTGTATAGTTAAATGCAATACCGATTGACAATTGTCAATAAATTAAACCACCCTCCATGTATGCGGATTTCTGCTTTTTTCCAATCTTAGTGTTTAGAAACCTCCTCCAAAAGCCAAATTCAGATATCAAAAGTGAAAGCATTTAAGGAAAACACAAAAATGAATGAGTAACGAACTGGCAAAATGAATCGAATCTGCTCAGGAAGGTGGAATCAAGAATTCTGCTGGCATGAGAACAACTGGTCAATAATAACATAAACCCTTTTAATGGATTGGCAAAATTTTATAAATTTTTAGTACCTCTCTCTGAGACTCATACTTATTATGTGCAATGGGTTTCATAACTCTTCTAATAGCCTGCTCTCATCGAAACCTAATGATTTTTGGTTTTTTATGTTATTTTTGACTAAAAAGACATTTAGAATCCGTTTAGTGGTAATACTCGTTGAGAGTTTGAGGCTTGTATTATATTTACAACCTCCACTAGCCCTGTTTAAAATACCTATTGAAGATATTTGCAATATTGACTTTAGGATCACTCCACAGGGAAAATCCCTGCAAGCGTCTCTAATTAGTTCTCTTCCTTCAATGCCTCTCTCGGAATCTTATCATGACATTGGCGTAGCATAGCGAGAAGGGGCTAGCCTTATTGAGACGTAATTTATTTGTTATCAGTTTGTCCCTCTCCCCTTATGAAATGCTTAAGTGATATCAATTGGTTCTTTGAGCATAAGTGGTTGTATTACCGTTAATAAATAAAGAACCCCAAAATACTCGCCCAGGAATGCTGGGTGCGACCCTCTATATGCAAATACGAGGACTTGTTACTCCAATTGTGTTTATTGCCAAAATTATGTAAAATGCAATATTATCAGAGTCGCAGATGCTTGGCTCGGAAAAAGGTCCGAACTTTAGTTTAGACATCCAATAGGTATTTCAGAGAATTTAATTCTTCGATGCAACCAACTCAACAACTTTGTGAGTTGATGCAACTGAAATTCTTATTGGCACACTTTACTGACCGAAATTCCCTAGCAATATCCCACTTAACTAAATTTAAGCAGCGTTATCTACTAATCCAGAGTATTACGTTTGGCAAACCAGTAGCTCTGAATGTTTCCATAAGATCCAAGCCATGTTGGTCTTTGAATATTCATTTTCTGCCCCATTTCAATGCAGTGTAAACCATTTTTGGGTATTTGATAGTCTCACTACTTTTCAGTAATACAAATCAATTTAACAAACCCAAGTGGACTACGATATTATGAAGAAAATAATTATATGAAGGCAATAAATTTGTATTAATTCTGAAAGTGAATACCTCAGACTCATCAATTGGACACAACCCGAAAACGGGGTGTTCAAGTTTAAAATTGTAGGTGACCAAATGATGGGGCCATTTAAACGAGATACTGACAAGCGTAACATAATTCCGGTATCACCATAAAAACAGGTTGCGATGGCGAGATTCAATATTGCATTGTTTAAACATGAACGAAAAAATAAATTTACATAGAAATAAATTTAAAGATATGAAAATACAAAATATTTGTCCTATTTTCCTCAGTATGTAAATATGTAGAGAAAAACAGCAAAAGAGCATTGCTGTCGCCTACAATTAAAATCATATCAGACAGGAAACCGTACCATAAAAACTTGTTGATTGGCGTCATTTAAAATTTTTCTAATGTCACACCAAGTATATCAATCAAATTAATCTTCCTACTCGATAGCGTTTAATAAGCGATTCTTTACCATATTGGAATGAACGAAATTAAACAGGTAAGGAAGGCGACGTCCATAAATTATAATATTATCACAAGCTATTATGCATGTTTAATCCAATGATACCACGTTCATTATGAAAAACGTGATGTTATTATCGGAGATTCAAGTTCAAAATAGATAGGTACGACAAGTATTGAAGCGGGTAAATATCTCTAAAAATGGTAAAGATAAATCAAGCAAATTGTGGGAATGTCATAATTATTATGCATGTTCAATCATATTTTGTGTATCGGTTATGTTTTAGTTGCAAAGAGAATCAAGAGACATAATTGACCTTATTGGGCAAATCAAAATATCCAATGGTTTGAACAAGCCCATACCAAGCGTCGCTAATGGGCCAGCATTATGAGCAATAAAGATAATCACATCTTTTTTATTCACGGAATCAGACGCGTCCACAGTAACTGCGAGGCTACTCATAATATTTCCTTTATTGTTTTAAAGCAACAAATTCTTTAACTAGATCATCTACCTAGAATTGCAAGCCTTTTCGTTCTCTATATGTGTAGTTAATTTCGAAAAAGAGAGTTTTCCTAACCCCCTGCATAATTACAATCTATCAAGCGGTTTCAAGAACATCATATTAAAAGACCCATGCAAGGAATACTCCACCTAATAGAGAGATAGTTTCAACGCGAAGGAAGCGTAGGCTGGGAGAAATTCTCCGGACCATCAATTTGCTCGGCAGCCTTTAAGCTATAGAGGGTCAACCGAGTATCTCGGGGTCATACGGAGAACTCTAAATTGATCTGAAAGGAACAAGTCAGTCTCCGCATCAAGAAGTCTAATAATGCTTTATGGGATTTTCGGTGCACGTAAAGCCTTCTGCCTAGGATCCTCTATTAGATTTATACAGCTGTAGTTTGATCCATCATCACTTACGGGTCCATCGTCTGGTGGACAGATGTCTAAGGCTTAGTTAGGTGCGTGGAAATTACAAGTGCTATGAGGACGACACACAGCAAGGCACTTAAAAGACTGAATGGTGTGCCGTATATGCATCCATTCCTGGAACATGTGGCCTTGAGGTCTGCATACAGACTGAAAGGCTTCGGTTACCTAAGGGATACAAATAGACCGAGGGTACATAACAAAATTTGGCGGTGAGTTGTTGATGAATGCCCGGAACTCTTAATGAGGACTATTCATCGGATCATGTATGGTTAACCAGATCGTCTGGTGCACAGACGGCTCCAAAAGCGACAGTGTTGCTGGAGCGGCTGTGGGACTTATACAACCGTGTTTCAGGTCGAAATGTATGCGATCTTCAAATGCGGGTATGAAAACTTTTTAAGTGCCTTTAAACGGGAGGATATCTAAATTTGGTCGGATAGCAGAGCTGCTCTGTCGGTTCTTAAGTCTGATAGAGTTAATTCTGCGCCCATTTCTGAGTGTAGACACGTTTTGGGGGCCTTAGCCCGGCATAATAGTTTTATATGCATGGGATTGAGGAAACCAATCATATCTTATGACAAGGTTTTGGAATGCATCCACTGGGACCTGAGCCTGTAATAAGTGTATCATACAATACGGTCGCTGCGATCCTAAGGAACCCAATACGCAATAAATGAACGAGCCAAAGATCTATGGCGAATTACTCCAGGAATTAGGCCTTAGGGGGTAAAGGCCTTTCGAGCTCTGAAGAGAAGGGATATGAGGCTTATGACGAGGCTCCTCTCAGAGCACCATCTCTTGAACAGGCATTTGTATTTGCTGCGGATCTTAGACGATCTGGAAAGCAAGTGGTATTTGAAGGATGAGGATTTGTTCACTCATGTTCTTGTTGACTGTCCAGCATTGGCTAAGGTAAACGAGATGCACTTCGGAAGCTGTATGGTGAACCCGGAGGGCGTAAGAAAGATCCAGCGCAGGAATCTGTATCCCTTCACTAGGGAGGCCGAGCTACCGGGCTGAATTGGTATATGAGTGGGCGCACAATAGGCCTGGGCTGGTGACTTACATGCAAGGGGTCTTTTTCCCGCGCTTTTAAACTCCATTCATTCATCGTTCTAAAACATATGCATATTGAGCGGGTTATGGACGCCTTTGCGCAGAACACTAAATGAACAAATTTATTTTCATTCCTGCCATTATCTATATTATTGAAGCAGATGCGAAGGACTGAGGAAAAAGCAATTTGTAAGTTCAATGTCTAAAATGTTAGATAATTATTAATTATAATTAAATAAGCAGTAAAACACTGGGATAAAAGCACGGAAAGTGGATTTTTCTTGAGTTTTTATGCCCTTTTTACATATTCGATTTAAACCACAAACTTTAAGTTCAAACTACAGAATACAAAAATTGTCAATTTTGTGATAACGTCAAACTTTCCTAACTATTGCTGAAAATCCAGACATCTCTAACCCAAACAAAACATTTAGATTTATAACAAGGAAAAGTGAAAAAGAGTACATCGTTGCAATATTTTCGAATTTATTCGAGTCAAATGGAATTATCTAAACTTATTCCAACAGCACCTAAAATGTGATCAAAATATCTTGGGGCGTTATATTAACTGAAGACACTGGATATTTGTGTCCCAATTGTGAAGTGTCCACTCTTTTCCAATTTTTTCCATGTAAAGCAATTTTTTCTGTATTGTATCACTAGTTAAAACTAGTGTGATCGCTCACTAGTTAAAACTAGTGATACAATACAGAAAAAATTGCTTTACATGGAAAAAATTGGAAAATAGTGGACCCTTCACAATTTGGACACGAATATCCAGTGTCTCCAGTTAATATAACGCCCCAAGATATTTTGATGTGACCATGGATGGTAGTTTCCATTCAAATGATATTCTAGCAACGTTGCTACCAATTTCAGGTAAACCTGGATCTACTTGCAACTTTAAATGTTAAATTATGATGAAAAATCTTTCTTTATCGACATGGGCACTGGTTAAACCAAATACTATAAAATATAAATTTTCCATAAAATTTAGTTTAAGCTACTAACTTGACTTATCTTCCAAAAAATATAAAAATGTTTGTTCCAAAAGTAGCACACCCAAGCGAATCCGCGAGGGACCATCGGCCTGCAATCCTCCTCCATCAAAACAGTATTTGATACATTTAAAATTAAAATTTAATTATTTTAAAACAATAATTGGTGGCAACGTTGCTAGAATATCATTTGAATGGGAACTACCATATATGGTCACTTGACAGCACAGAAACTCGGGTAGATTTCCAACTGTAACGAAATCTAAGCCTAATGTAATTCAACATAAATATCATGCTCCTATCCCTTAACCCAAATTCTAGATTCCGCACTAAACTCTTAGGTTTATTCCTTGTCTGAGTCAAAGAATTTTTCTTGTCTCATCCAAGGTACACAGAAAATGTGCTGTTTCTAGTCTTGCCTTATCTTTCAGATATTTTTCTTTCCTCAATGGCAAATGCTTCACCCTTTTCCCTTTGCCTTTCATCTCTGGCAATCGTTTCATGTAATTTATCACTTCTTTATCTCTTTTCATTAAATCTGCTAGTAATTTGCTTCATTCTCATAAAAATTGCCGCACAACTGACGAGGTATGATGTGGTATGTTCGATTAAGGTAGAAAAGATCTTCTTTTTCGAGTTGGGCTCTAGTTGGACTAGAACTTTTATATTTTATACGACATTAACTTTAACATTAATTCAAGCAGCTGGTTGAAATTAGGTTTAAAAGTTAATTTTACTTAGATTTGTAAAAGCGGCCCTTAATGTTATACACGAACCACACAGGCTCCTGTGTATCTTACTACTACTACTACTAGAGAAAAAACGTACAGTTAATCACAGTTTTCTCTTCTTATAAAAGAGCAGACCGACATCTCGAACAATAGGAGATGTACATTAACCTATTATTTAATCGGGGCATGTAATCCTGTAATATACACTACTCAAATTACAGTATAGTATAGAATTCGATAACACACCACCCTTATCGTTTAGAACATCATGAAGTTGTATGGAAGCTCAAGCGCAAGACCCTTTAAAAACCATAAAAGTTTTTTAAAAGACCACTGAAATTTTAAACTACAATGAGCCCGTGAAACTGATCCCGATGCCATTATTCCAGTCTTATTGTTTGTACGCTCGATCTATATAATTGTCATTGAACACAAAAGCAGGCATATCGCTTTCAGAAAATTGGGCAGTTGAGGGAGGTTTTGCAGATTTGTTTTAGACAGCAGGGAATAATGTACCAATGAAGTGGTACAGTGTGTAGGTGTCATTTACCTTTATTAGTTGGATTATTCGGTTTTACTGGAGCAAAGAACAAAAATTTAATAAAGCCGAATTAATTAAATTGATTGCAGCTCCAAAGTTAAAAAAAAAATTAAATAAAGATTAACATATACGAAAATTACAAAAATACGACGCTCTTTCTGCATCAAGTTTGGTCTGCACGTAAACGTTTTTATTTTTATATTATTAAATGTCCATCTTTAACGATTTCTGAACCGTCCTTTTTATTTTCAATTATAATCCATCATTATGTTTTCTTCTTCACTTTCTCTTAATCGGAATCACAGTTAATAAAACCCAAAGGTCATGAAGGCCATTTGTCAAAAGTTGCTCTAGCTTTAAACATAATGAAGCTTTTAACCTATAACAACTTCATCATAATATCCAATTAATTTCACTATGGAAATTATGCAAATATACAACGACTTCGTGTCAGATACGCTGTTTTTGATTGAATATCCCTTGAAAAAGTGCAAGCAATCCTCTCTACATGTTACTTACCATTCTTTGCATTCTCGCGGGGATTAAAATCGAGATTTTATCGGGCCCGAACGCCCCGTTAAGATGACAAAGCAATTTCGTGGACTCCCGCGGCTAAATGAAAACACACGATATTACTGGCGCCAAACTTCCGGCATTGCTGCCAATATATGTGAAATAGTACTAAAATTGGATAAAGTAAAAAGGAACTATTCCTGATTCAATAAAAATTATCATAGTTCTATGTCAAAATCCTTCCTGGCAAACTAGTATGCTATTTGAATATCTTTTACTTGTGTTATTATTATTGTCTGATCACAAACCCACGAACGTAAGCAATACCTTCTGACCAATAAGAGGGGTGCTAATGGCTCATGCGGCCGAAAGTGCCCGAGCAGGTACAAATATTCACCAACAGTTCGGTTACCTATTTAGTTATTTCGTGGTGCCTGTGGCTTAGTATTATTATTTTGATTGCGCCTAATTGTTATACTATGTCAGCAAACCAAACAATTTCTGTCACTTATCTGGTGATATGTGGATCCTGAAAGCCTAACGAGAGACTTGTAAAAAAAGCTTATATTTTGGTTGTAAAGTTGGATATCAAGATAAAGTTTGAGCTCCCAAAATTTGTTGTAATACTTGCTCTAGAACCCCAACGAGCTGGTTAAATGGTGGTCACAAGGCTATGTAATTTGGATTTTTTTATGTTCGGCACACACACAAAAGGAAAATCATATACCTACCACTCAACGAGCGAGCGGTGCGTGTGCGGAGAAGATGGTGGACGTTGGGCTTGAAGCTGTAGGTTGTAGTTTTCGGGAAAGACGTTACTCGGAAGTCCATTCCAGAACGGCAGTCCTACAGATAAAGGAGTCCCGTATGTTGATTAGCAGCTTGCGTCTGACGGGTGTTTCTGTTTGGCACAAGTCTGGGCTGAAACATAAGTGGCAGCTCGTTCAAACACCTTCCGTATTAGTATCGATAGTAAAGAGATAGATCCGCCACTTTTCTTCAATGTTCAACGCTATCAAGGTATTTAGTCAACTCTGGGTCATCTACAAGACAGACTGCTCTCGTCTGTATGGAGTCCAAGATCTTGAGCAAGTGTTTGGGTGCCATCTCCACACATGTGAACAGTATCCTAGAGATAATCTTATCTGGACCTTATAGAGCAGTAATAGCTGATGAGGTATATAAAACTTTTATGCTCTATAGAAGGCTCTAAGCTTTTGTGCTTCCGCGTTGGCGATTTTGGTGACGTGATTACGCCAAGACATGTTGTTTTCTACGTTGATGCCCAGCAAGCTTATGGATGAGGCCAGAGTCAGTGTTTGTCCTGTCATTGATATGTCAGGTCAGGCGGAGTTTGCTGTTTTTGAGAAGACATCTGCTTCAGTCGTTATTGCGTTAAACTGGGCATTGTTTTCCGCACCTCTTCCTATGATGGCGTTTATATCCTCACTGATGACAGCAATCCAATGATTTGGCGCGATCCTTGATGATTGCTGTTGTTGCTTAACAAAAAACGCGGGCTTTTCTGGTCAAGGCAAACATAACATTAAATATCATAATACTCCTTTGGCCATTAAACGCGTACCTCATGAAGCATCATGAGCATACCTGTCCCTGAGGCATCAGAAAAATACAAAATATGCTCGGAATCGGAACTAAACGATTTTACACCGAAAGCTGGTACAAGTTTTCAGGAGGAAAACGATTACGAATGTAGAAGCAGTTAGCAGCCCATTTTATATCTCAGGCAGAAGTCAACGATCTTATTTGCGATTAAGAGCATCCCAAAACGTAGGCACGGTTCCTTGGATAACATCTGCAGCAGTGAAATCTTCTACAAAAAGACGTATCGGAAAAGAGAGTCTAATATTTCAGGTTTAATGAACGAATTTGGCCTTTCGAATAAACCTACGGAGTGACGACTGATTATTGATTTTTCGAAGACAAGTCTAAAGGTATTTTTATTGTTTAATGAAAATCAACAACCATCCGTTCCTGTGAGTCGTGCTGTAAATATGAAAGGAACATATGACATTAAGCACTCAAATCATACATAGAACACCTACACCGAATCAAAAGTTGTTGCACTTCTTACAGGATTGCAGATTGGCTATACCAAATATTATTGTTTTATGCGAATAGGACAACAGAACCAAAAATAAACATTATATAGTTAAGGAATGACCGAAACGTGAAAACATTTTGCCCGGTCTGAAAATCGTCTTTAATGAACCTATGATTTGTTTATTTGTTGTGCCCCCCTTTCGCAGGACAATTGGCTTTGCTATGAGGCAATACGCCAGCACACCCCCCTTCCGGCGGCGGCGCTTAGACAGAGGCCGAGCTAAACTTCTGCTTGTGATACACGATATTCCAGCTTGAGGGGGCTATTCGGAGGGAATCTCTAGTATGACGGGCCTGTGCCCTTGGTGATTCCTGAAACTTGCACAAAACTATAATCTATGAACGGCATAGTTAGAAATGGTCCCACGGGAACATCCGGTTCCCCCCGATCTGGATACCGGCGTGAATGGGTATTTCTTCTGGCTATGTAACAGTGAAACCGCACAGACTACCTGGCTAGGACGTTTGATTCTTCCTCGGGGAGCCCAAACGGTTCCTGAACGGTTGCCACGCGTCACCCAAAATAGCGACGATGAGCCGATGCACGTGTTGATTCAACCGAGAATGAAAGTGGAACCTATAGTTGAGCAGCAGAATATATTTTTACCTCATCTGCACATAAAACTAAAGCTTATAACAAATTTGTCAAAACCCTTCATAGAAAAGGAAATGCTTTTCTTTATCTGTAAGAGAAATTTTCGAGTATAAGTGGTCCGCAAATACGAGAACTTTTTAAGAACAATAATGTTGAAACTGCATTTTTTTGAATAACAAAGTAGGACGTGGAATTGCCCTCAAAAATTCATGTAGCAGCTTCCTAGGACATACAGAACTAGTTAAAGAGCTTATCCAATCTTACAAGAAATTAGGTTGCAACATGTCACTTAAGCAACATTTCGTTCATTTGCATTTGGGATTCTTTCCTAAACACTTAAGTGCAGAACACACAGAACAACACGAAGAAATATTTCACCCCTAAATGGAAAAACGGTACACTGGAAATTGGACCCCAAACATGTTGGACCCTCAAACCTGAAACAGGTCCCAGCAAATACCATCGAAAAAGACAGCAAAACAATTTCTTTGATTATTTCCCTCAAGTATAAGAAAACTCATATGAGCAGTGTATTTTTCGATATATTATTGTAATTGGCCGGCAGGTCATTGGTAAAAGCCCGGCAGGTACCGATAAAAGTCCGACAGGTCCTTATTTTGTATATTACTTTTTTATATAGCTACCATCTAATGCTAGGATAATCAACAATACTTTGTGTTTATTAATGCCAAATATTCTTCAAAAATTTCTGGTTTTGGACAAACTTATTTGAGTTTAATAGAGAAAAAAGTAGAAGAAAGTGAACCAAAAAATGCAAAAAACAATAAGCAGTGCATATGGCACCAGTTCCGATCAAAACACAAGCATTCCCGAGTTAGGGAACATTTTAAAGCATTGGGCGATAAATATGCGGCAAAAAAAAACTCAAGATTACAAAGAAAATACTGTGAAGACGATGTGAAACATGACACCGAACAGCTTATGGAAAATATCGTAATGATTTTAACATTTTCTTTAACCACTAAATTACGGAGATTGAGTTTATGTCAGTGCGTAATGCAAAAGGAGCTAAGCTAAAGCAGTGACTAGAAAACCCGGAGAGAAGAAAGGTGAGCGCTGTTTTTTTTAATATGAAGAGTAGAGGAAAATAGTTGACTCACTCAATGAATCCCGATGGCCTCCAGAAAAAGTATTTTGTCTTCTCATTTGAATTACCGTGGAGAGAAGGAGCAGGGGCGTAAAATATTTGGTCAGCAACTTTAAGGAAGAACTTAGCAACAGACAGAACTGTCCGAATTCAATATAACGCAATTTTTAGTAAGATCACTCAAGGGGGGTGATAAACCTTACGCTTCTTCCAAGTGGGTAATTTGGAACAACAAAAATCCAGATATCTGCCCACTACAACTATATAAAATCGTATGGAGAAGCGGCAAGATATAAAAAGTGATCCGATTCATTTTAACAGTAACAGAAATTGAAAATGGTAACCGCCTAGACACCTGGACAACAAAAAATTATCAATAATTCCTTGCGGGCGGCAGCTATTCCAAGTTGAATCAAAAAGAGGCATAAAAGGACAAGAACCTATTAAAATAACAGGATACTCCACTGCAAAATTAATTTCATATCTTCAAATGGATGCAGACCACCATGATGGAATAATAAATAAAATGAGGGAAAATAAGACTAACAATAATTTTCTGGAACCAGAACTTTCTACCCCAAATATGATCGGAAATATTGCCATGCAGCGATCGGAGGCTGTAGCAAATGAAAAAAGAAATTCCTAATTTAACTGTGTATTTAATTATTATTCTGTTAATTTTTAACTTTTGAAAAATATATGGTTTGAATTAATTTTTAGTTTTTCCTTTAATAATCCACAAACTAGCTTTCGTGCATCAAAATAACCAGATAATTATCCATATTGTTTTTGATGAAGTAAAAACAATTATATGGTTTTTGATGGAAAATATGTGGCGGGTTTCGTCCTGGAGCCATTAGGAATTCTAAGAATATTTGTTGCAGGACCTAAAAATGAATTTTATACGCAGTTGTTGCATATGAATCTGGGGATCTGTTTGATTTCATAGCGACAACGCTAGTAAGGTGGGTGATTGCAGCGATGACGATATTGAAGAGGCCCAAGGTTTTGACGTACCATTTGCTTCTGAAACTTTTGGTATTGAAAACTTGCCCATTGGTGATGTTGGACTCGAAAATATAAATGATGTTGAATATAGTTTGGAATGGGATAGTGATCGTGATCTGAGCCCAAGAAATGGCAAAGCAAACTGTATGGACCAATCTTTAATTCTTTAAGAACCGATCTCTGCACGTTGCAGTTGATTAACGCGGGCGTGCCTCAGGGCGCAATACTTTAACCAACTCTGTTCCTCATCTATATTAATGACCTGCTGACCGAAACGAATAATCCTGTTTATAGGTTTGCAGATGACAGTACCCTTGTCTCCCAATTTAGATCAGAAAAACCTTTGCCAGCGACTGAGACTTATCACCGCAGACAGGAGCAGATTACAGCAATTAATCAAGACCTGGAGAAAGTTCAAACTTGGGGCGACAGAAATTTGGTTCAGTTCAATGAAGAAAAGACCCAAGCAGTCGCGTTTACCAAGAGTTCCAATACGGCGGGCCTTGACATCATTATAGCAGGATCGACCATTCCTTCATCATCGTTAATCGGACTACTGCGTGTCTCGGTCAACAGCAATATGTCCTGGCATGACCACGTTGCTAACATCGCAAAATCAGCCTCCCAGAAGCTTGGTGCGCTGTATACACCGCAGCAGTTGCTCTTGCTCTACAAAGCGCAAATAAGACCGCACCAAAGCACACCCCAAAGCTGCTGGATTCCATTCAGATGAGAGCTGTGTGTCTCGTCGGCGACCCGGAGTTGACCCGCAATCTGGATAGTCTGGAACAACGCAGACATGTGGCCGAGATTTCCCTGTTTTACAGATACTTTCACGGCAGATGTTCCCAGGATTCGGCCCGCCTCATCTCGCCCCTGGCAACGCCTGTCAAACAGTCAGGACAGTCGACAAGAGCGCACCAGTTCGTCGTACACCTAGAACATCGCTTTACAAGAACTCCTTTGTCTGGCGCACTGTGGAACTCACTCCCAGAACATCTATTTCCCCCTAATTACAACCTACAACTCTTCAAGAACCATCTCAATCAGCATCTTCGCACACACACCGCTCGTCGAGGGCCATAGGACCTTTATTTAGTGTGTGTCCCACTGCCATAAAAAAAACAGTTTTTATCTGAATATTATAGAAAAATAATCCCCGGCTCAAAGGGTTAAGCTTATTTCGTTTATTTTCATATACTTTTAAAAACTAAAATATATGAAATGAGCTCAATGCTGTCATGCAAAACTACCGGTAGTTTTGATGCACTTATACTATTACTGCCAATTACATACTCTTTTTTTAACCCAAAATAAAGCATATTTAGTAAAAAAAATGTGATTTAGTTTCTTTTAATTTTATAAAATTCACTATATTTTTCATGGTTTGACTTTCTCGTATTTTATATTCTTCTTCTCTTCTCTAAAACTTATCGGTGATAGGTAAAAACCAGAGTCAAAGAGCCAAAAAATGCAGGTAGTGATAAAAGGTTTCAAATTATAGACCAGAGAATTATTGAACAACTAAACATAACTTTACTCGAGTATTCTACATCCTGTGATCTCAGAAACTCTTAAATGTCTATGTTATAGTATTTGCATTTTAGTGAATTTTTATTGCAGAATGTAAGGAAGTCGGGGCACCCTAAAAAAGTCGCTCTTTTTTAGAGTCTAGCCCTTCTTCCATCTGTGATCAGCATGAAGGCGATATACCACTTAAAGCATGTTTCATTTTATCAATATTAGCTTTTGCCAAACTGCACACTATGAAAAATAATAATTAAACTGTTGTGTGTTGAGTGCAATTTAGCTTTTAGAGACTTAATGCTAGATTTCTACATACGATTCCTGGCGCTTTCTCCGGGATTAAAATAGAGATTTTATCGGACCTGAGCGCCCTGTCAAGATGACAAAGCAATTTCGGGGCGTCCCGCGGCTGAAGAAAAACACACAATTTTACTGGCGCCAAACTTCCGGCATTGCTGCCAACATATGTGAGATGTCACTAGAATCGGAGAAGGTAAAATAGGACCAACCCTGATTGAATTACTGAACACACAAAAATATGTACTCCTCTATTATTTAAATAAACAAACTCTCAAAGTGTTTTCAAATAGGTTTGAGAAAGTCTTCAGCGTTTGCTTTTCAGTCAATATTTTACTAGGCTGCTTAAACTGTGTAACATAATACTTGAGATACAAGGATGGAAACGAGGGAAATGTAAACAGTTGCCAATTCCGAACGCTATTTAAATAAACTAGCCTGTCTTATTACATCCGACATTAAATCAGATATCAATATTATTGACATGGTATTTCAATTATCATTATGCGATCGATGCTTTCATTATTTTGAACATGCATGCTGGCAACCTTCGTTATTGAAACGAATATGTTACTTAGGTTAATCCGATCAACAAGATTATCGGTAAACAAGAATAATTTATTCAGAAATAAGCCAGAAACATATGTAGACGACTTTAGCGTTGTAAGTAGGTAAGTTTTAGCAGCACATAGGGCACTTAAAGAGAATGAAAAGACAGTTGCATTGGTGTTATTTTAGGTGACTAACCGTTTTTTTTCATTGTCTTGACGTTCAGCTGTGACAATTTTTTTTGCTTGAAACGCTAATGTCAGCATATGAATCTAGTTTATTTGAGAGTAATAATTCGATTTCGCCGAGAATTGTATTGGTTGGATCAAAGCTTCAAAGACGTTGTCTTGGGTTATTTAGTATTAAAAAGGAGTTCTAGTAGAATTACCGCTAAAAACGAATAAGGTTTGCGCAAATAATTTGTACGACATTAACGTTGTAAACAGAGAAAATTCAGCAGGCATGTAGGGCATTTCAAGAAAATTAAAATAAAATTTTATAGGGGTTATTTTGTGAAGCTAACCGTTCTTTACTGTTATTGAGTTATCCTACATGCTCATTAAGCTGTAAGAACGTTTCCGCTTATATCGTTAATGTCATTTAAATAGGTGTATAGCTTATACTAAAGTCAATTATTATTCTTTGTCGCTGATAATGTTACCGTTTAGAGTAAAGTTTCAAAGACCTGGTCTTTAGGATATCAGCAACCAAGTTCTCAAGATAACAAGAAAAGATTTAGATTATCGACAAAACCAAATAAGTTATTCCGAAATAAGCTGGACACGTATATAAATGACCTTATCGTTGCAAGCGAAAAAAAATCCAGCGGCAGATAGGACACTCAAATGCAATGAAAAGATAGTTTTATCGGTGTTATTTTGTGAGACTAACCGTTTTTCCATTATTATTGAATATCCTACATGATCATTTAGCTTAATTTTTTTCCGCATTTAGCGTCAGAGTCTAGCTTATTTATTTATTCCTTTCAATGGCAATCTTATCGTTTTAATTTAAGCTTAAAACAAATTGTCTTCAGAATATCAACAATCAAGTTATCAGATCACAAGAAAGTGGTTTTAATATGATTATCGACAAAACCAATGATTTACTTAGCAGCAAATATGCTGGAAACTTATGTAGATAACATTTGATTTCTATAACCTGGTAGAATTCATCAACTGGGGTTTTGTATACTTAGATTCTATAACAACGGAAGACAAATTTAATATGTTTGTATCGCAATTTAAAGCGTGCTTTTCTCGAAATAGAGGTTAAAAGAGGTATATGGGAATGATCTGATATTGAGTGGTTTAGCAATGAGTTGGAAGAGAAAAGGAAGCTAGTCAATTTTGTTGCTGACCCAGCCAAACAATCTAATCTATTAAATTTTAAAACTAAACTAAAACGACAATATCCAGAAGATTTAAAGAAAGCTAAACTAAAAGTCGTAGGTTGTAATTAGGGGGAAACAGATACCCTGGCAATGAGTTCCACAGTAATGCAGTACGCCAGACAAAGGAGTCCTTGTAAAGCGACCTTCTAGGTGTTTCTACTTGTACAACGAACGGGTGCGATCATGCCATCTGTCGCGACTTTCTGAAGGCGTTGCCGGGGGCGGGATGATACGGGTCAAATTCTGGGAACATCTACCGTGAAAATCTCTGTAAAACAGCAATATCTCTGCCACATGTCTGCGGTGTTCCAGACTATCCAGATCCCGGGTCAACTTACGAAATAGCGCACCAAGCTTCTGCGAGGCTGATTTTGCGATGTTAGCAACGTGGCCATGCCAGGATATATTGCTGTTGACCGAGACACTCAGTTGTCCGATTGACGACGATGAAGAAATGGTCGATCCTGCCATAATGATATTAGGGCCCGCTGTATAGGCTTTCTTGGTAAACGTGGTTGCTTGGGTTTTTGCTGCATTGAACTGGACCAAATTCCTGTTGCAACAGGTTTCTGATCAAAATTGGGAGACAAGATTACTGTCATCTACAAAACTGTAAACACGATTATTGATTTCGGTCAGCAGGTCATTAGTATAGATGAGAAGCAGAGTTGGTGAATGAATTGCGATCTGAGGCACTCCCGCATTAATGGTGAATGTGTCTGAGATGTGTCCATCATCTGCAACGTGTGCAGATCGGTTCTTAAGGAAACTGGCAAGCCAGCTGAAAAGAGACACTGGCAGTCCGAAGGACGGTAGTTTGATGAGCAATCCAAACTTTGTCAAATGTCTTCGAAATATCCAACGCAATTGCTCGAGATTCTCCGTAGTTCTCATATATGAGTGACATAGGTCAATACCTATATTTCCGGTCGATCTCTGTTTGCGGAAGCCGCACTGGTTATCGCTAATTATTCTGTTGGTCTCGAGGTAATTGAGTAGTTGCTGATTGGCTACACGTTCCATGACTTTGGAGATTATTGGAAGCCAGGCAATTGGGCGATAGATTGAGGGCGTGGTTTTCTTGCCTTTTTTGGGACAGGTTCTACTCAAGCGACTTTCCAAGAAGATGGGTAACTCCCTTTTTGGAAATACAGAGAAAAAATCTGGAAAAATGGATGTTAGTTCGTTGGCGCAGTTCTTTAATACGATGGCAGGTAGTCCATCCGGCCCTAGGTCTTTGAGGATTTTACGAATATCACAGTGCTGAAACTTAACTTCTGTCATAGTAGTGTTGATGTTGGATATGGTCGGAAAAAACTTGCCATGGGGGACGTTTGAGGTAAAGTGCGATGAAAACATATCTTATAAATCAAAATTTTAACCCCATAGCCATTTGGAATGTTGTTAAATCAAATAGTAACATCTGAAGAGACAAACAAAACACTGAGAGCATTTTTTCTCCTAAGGATTTTAATATATTTGTTTGAAATATAGCTTCTGACATTATAAATAAATTAACACCTTCTCAGACTTGCTCTGAAAGGTTTTGTATTCTCAGAGAATACAATAATTGAAGTGCGTGATATTATTAAATCTCTAAAAAAGCGATTTCTATGGTCTTATGTGCAATTAATTAAATCCATTACCAATATTACAATTTACCCATTGGTAAAAATGTTAAATTTATGTATATAGGAACCTGTTTTTCCTGCAATTTTGAAAGTATCTAAAGTTATACCAATTTTTAAAAAAGATTGTAAAAACTATATTTCAAATTACCCATTGTACCAATCCTAACAAAGATTTTTGAAAAAGCTCTTAAGAGTCGAATCACCTTATTTTTTGAAACTATTATTTTTTGAAACTAATAAACTTTTTAACAAAAGGCAGTTTGGTTTTAATAGCGCTAAATCCACTACCATGGCCGTTAAAGAGTTTGTTGATTTAGTAAATGATGCTTGAAAGATGGTTGTATAACTGGGGCTGCGCTTTGCGACCCAAGCAAAGCTTTCGACTGCGTCACATTTGATCTTCTTGCAATGAAACGGAAATACTACAACTTCTCTCCTTCTAGTATTAAACTGTTGAAATCTTATCTTATGGAAGATCACAAATGGTTGAGAGTAATGGTGTAAGTTCTGAGTTTTGGAAAGTTGAATATATTGTTCCTCAGGGATCGGTCCTGGGGCCGTTGCTGTTTTTGGTATATATAAATAACCCTAGTGGATAGTGATCCCAACGCTGATTTCATTCCTTTTGCGGATGTCACAACCATTATTAAAAGAGCAAAAGAAATTGTTGAATTGCGGGAGGATCTTGGTGAAGCACAGTCAAGTGTTGCAGACTGGTTAACTGCTAACCATTCTAACCAACTCTGCTTGAATCGATCTAAGAATTAATAATTATTTATTTCAACTCCTAGAATTAACGTTAACATCTCCATTGATCCAGTTAGCTTTTTGGGAATGAAAATAGACTCTAAACCGCTATGACATGCCTATATCGATCAACTATGGTCTAAAGTAGCGTCAGGAGTATTTGCGCTTTGGAATCTTACAAAATGTGTTTCCCCTAGAGCTGCATTGTCGGTATGCTTTGCTTGTGCTTAATCCATAATCTCTTACGGAATTCTAGCTTGGACCTACGCAACTGGTGTGGACCCTGCTTTTTCTTTACAAAGAAGGGCGATCAGAATAGTTGATGGTCTTTAACATACAGCTGACTGCAAAGATGCATTTACCCACATAGTTATCTTTACTTATTCACATATAGAATTTTTAGATTCCACTTTTGACTTGTGTAAACTTTGTTTAGCACCAATACATGTATTTGTTCTTTGTTCTGATCGTTGCAAGTGGTAAAAATCCAGCGGCATATAGAATACTCAAAAACAATAAAAACAACGTCTGACGAGATTAGAAATCGGGTGTTGTATCTAACACACATTTTGTGTAGTACATAATTCTAGTATGACTTACTCATTTTACCATGCAGACTGTCTGAATAATGTCTGATATTACATAAAGCAAACAACCTTTTCAATTTCCATTCCGTGATGTGAGCTACAAGTAATTATTATTAAGCAAAATAATATTAAATAGTCGTTATGCCAAAACGAAAGGGGAAGTAAAATTTACTTAGTCCGGATAGATTATATAATAATAAGAGAATTTGCAATCCATGTGGTTACCCTTAAGTTGATATAACGGATTTTCTACTGCATCTTTGTGGCAACGCTATCAAAACTCGTAATACTGAACTAACTCCATTAGATATTGAAATGAACGCCAGGGGGCGCAAAACGAGACCTAGCTGATGCTAATTGAGTTTGTTTGCAGAACAGGCTGTTAATAGAGACTTCGGATAAGACAAAGACGGATCTTTTGCTAATATATTTCCAATTATTCTGCTTCGCGTAAGCGATTCCTTGCTCGTAACGTATATACGATTATCGTTGGTGAACCGTGGATATGGATTTATTTCAGTTTCCCCTCATATCCAACTGCTTTTTCACCTTAATATTCAACTTCCATAGTACATGTTGTAACGAAATTAACAGTAACAATTAGACGTTCTGAATCAACATCAGGCATGTGCCTTGGATATATCGTATGTGATATATATGCTTTTAGATTTTAACCAGAATGGTTTTCTTTTAGCGCTTTTTTTCGATAATTAAGCCTTTTATTGTCTCAAATACTGTTTCTTATGGATATTCCGCCACCAAAGTCTCCTAAATAATAAAAATTGCAAAATTATTATTGAATTTTCTCACGTGTACCTCATTAAGGAACCAATCAGCTATTTTCGTGTCCTAAAACATCTCTTATAGCATTTTAATTATCTCTCATATATGAAGCAAAAATATGATTCGCCATATTCTTGTTACTTTGCATATGTGTTCCCACACGGTCAGTGCAATCCATGGCCATGTTTTTCGATATGAATCCATTAATTCGCCGGTAGGCACACACGCACTCTTGATAGAATCTCTAATGGTTCCAAGTTAGTTCCAAAGCCATTAAATCATTATTTATATATAAATCTGTCCAAGGAGTAAAACAAAGCATATAACATTTAACCAGCTATACATGGATCAAAAGAGTGTTCATCATTATCATCAAATAGCCATTCGCATCCACTACTGGACATAGGCCTCCCTTAGTGTTTGCCATCGTTTTCGGTCTTGTGCGCTATTTGATGTCATCGATCTATCTTGTTGATGGTCTCCCTTTGCATCTTCCATCCTATCTTCGTACCAGGTGGCCAGCCCAGCTCCAATTTAAAGCTACTACTCTTTCTATGTCCCTCAGAGACAAACCAGCATTGGCGGTTCCCTATGTGTGATTATGTACCTGTGCAACTCGCAGCTTGTGCGCTGTTCTTTTGGTATAAGTATCCAGGTTTCTCTCCCATTCGTTAAAACTGGCAGTATGCACTGATTATATGTTTTCCGGTTGAAACATATAGGATTTTTTTTATTTTAAAAAAACATCATTAAACCTGCCAAATGCAGCCTTCGCCAAGCAATCTATTCAGTTCGCGAGCTGATGTGTATTTATATACAACTCCTACCACCAACTGAAATATTATTACCGACTAGAACATTTTACTTTTGAAGGTGATAAATAACCTGTTATGCTGACAAACGAATTAAGTGTACGTTTCCCTACCACATCAGAGAGCTTCAGAGTTGCGCACGCATTACATTGTTGGCGTTCTAGCGCTTAGACAAGGAAAGAATACCTAATCTAAGGTCTAGCGAATTGTAGTCAACTGGTCCGTAGCTCAGTGGTTGGATGCTGCGTCTGCCATACGGCGGCGCGGGTTCAATTCCAGTAGGAAGACATGTTTTTTATATTTTAAATATGATTGTTTTTCTTTTTGGGACATGCCTTGGGTTAGTTTTGGTTACTTTCTGTTCGCTGCGCCCCCATAGCGAGCGGAGGGCTATGCATAAAGTGCTATATTAGACATTTTTATCAACAATGTGATGCGCGTGCAACTCTGAAGTCCACTGATGTGGTCCGGGCAACGTCTTGTAACGAATTATGCTACTGGGAATCGAAATAGACCTATTATCGCTCAAGAAAAGGTTAGTCATACATTGCGGCTTCGTAAAATTTATTTTCGTACCAACTTCGTGAAGACTCTAGCATATTTTGTGTCTGGTAAATACTATCGTCAGCTATGACAAAGTCATCCGCGAATCTCAGGTAGCTTAAAAGCTCTTCGTGGATATGTATGCAGCTTTCTTCCCAGTTTATTCTCAAAATAGTAGTATTACATTTCATCATTGCAAATTAAAATGTAGAAAAGCTCTTCCTATATATTATCTATGGATATGATAATTAGAAAATAGTTTAGACTTGCTACAACGTCATGCTCAGGAACGGACTTTTCGAGTTATTACCTGCTCTGTCGTGTCGATATTTATCGATTTCATATCGATATAACACTTTATCGATATACGTATAGGCTAATTAATAAATAATGTATCCTTGTATTATTGCATTCAGTCATGCACGACGTGAGCTTAACTTTTATCGGTTGAAATGTTCAACTTCCCATACGATTCATTCAGCAGTAAGTGCAAAGAAAATCCAGCATAAAGCGTCTTGCAGTCTCATTACCAACCATTCTTCTAGCCCACACCAGCGTAAACTCCCCAGACCCCCCCGAATTAGACATTCGCATGATACATTATTTCAAGCATTAAATGATTAGTCTTATTTTTCTCATCGATTAACCTCTCAAGAACAACCCTTCTAGTTTAAATATGCACATCTCGATTGCCCTATTGTGTCACGAAATAATAATAGACACTTTAAACGAACACCCTAAATAGAGACCCCCCTTATTTGCTATAACGTCAATAATGCGACTTGGTGAAGTAACTGTCGAGTTATTCTGATTGCAAAGAGTTATTCTTTTGCAGCCTTTTTGTTTCTCGGCTATCGATTTGAAAACGGCACCACTTCAAACTAGGCGAATACTTTCTAACTTATGAGTATCGAGGCTGTCAAGTGCTGGAATCGACGGTGGGAATTTTGACTCTTGGATTGTTTCATATAATAACGGTCTTGAAGAGGGAATGTTATTAAATAAATGTAAAGTATATGCACTTATATGTTTTTTCAGTCCCAGTCCAGTTACCACCGGATATTCGACGTTATTTTTGTCAAATTTTACCATGAAGTATCAAAAAAACTAAATGAACCACGAGGAATTTGACCAGATGATTGTTTAGAAACTTCACGGCCAGATTTTAATAAATATCAGTACTACCTAACATTATTTTAAGAACCTTTATTAGAAATTTGAAGCGAACTTCCTAGACACTACATCGAGACTTTCGTAGAATCGAGCCTATACCCGCAAAACTAGTTGAGAAAGCAACACCTGCATTGAATAGCTATTCTGGGTCAAGTAGCCAGCAAAACCAACACAGGATACTATCCACTCAAAAATAAGTTAAAGCTTAAGATTTTCTAAAGCAAAATGTCAGCACGAATCAAATACTTAATAATTATTGGTGTATATTTTTAGGCATAATTGTAGAAGTTGACAAGTCGAATAAACATAGAGAAAGAGGTAATACGCTATGCGGTATAATTGAGGTTGTGTGCTGCCAAACATTTCTGAACAGACTACAGCTGCAATATCTGAGAGGCTCCTTCCGTGATGAATGATGATTGCGACCCTTGATCTATGAGGATTCTTAAAAGTTGTGGTAGGTACTCCTCTTAGGAATTGACTCACTACTAAGGATGTGGCTAATAACACTTCTTTTTTTTTCATCTTCACTTTTGTCTTGGTAAATCAAGCTGCGGGAGCAGCTTGATTTATTCTTCTTGATTAACCGATTAGTCTCGGATTCCCGTTGTTTTGCAGTCTCTGGTTTTCGATATTTTTTCTCTAGTTTTCTTGATGAATTAACAAGAACAAGCGTTTTTCCTTGATCGTTTCTATTTTGTCGGCCACAGGCATATTTCTGGGTCACTGACTCTTACCTCTCATACTTCCATAGGGGATTTGTTTAGTTATAGATTGGATACTGAAGATATTTTCGTCTGCTGAACGGGTTTTCTGACTGACTTGAGATTATTGGTTTCTTCGTAGCGTTGATTCATTATAATGAGTGAAATATACTTGGGAATTTATGCGGAGTACTCAACTGCTGCTCATAATAGTATATTATTTTATATGGAGGAAAAGTAATACTTTTCATGGCGCGCTCGTGTTTAACAGCCGAACGGAGTGAGGCTGGTAATAGAGAGCAAGCCATGAAAAGTAACTTTTCCTCCAAATAAAATATGCTGTTTTTTCTTCAAATGTCGACAAATTAATGCAAAAAGTATCTTTTTAATAGTAATAATAATTATTATTAAAGATAAGTGGGTTCGCAAGGCGGCTTAGATCGGTGCGGTGTCGGTGAATAGGCTCAGGTTGTTGCTATAGTAATGTAACATAAAGCTGTCAGTGGACACTGTCAACAATAATTATATTTTTGAAATTGCGTCTTCGATTGCGTTTTAATTCCGTATTGATAAGCAGTTATTGAGTAAGTTCGATTAAATAATAACCAATTTGTTCCTAAATTAGTGATTTTTAGAAATGCAGTCACACATTGAGTGATAAATAAAAATTTTAGTTTAATAACTCTTGAGTTGTTGACGCTTATTTTGATGTTTGTTTCTATTGTATCTATGTTGCTATGATAACACTTTTACCTCCGCCGGCGGAAAAGTGAAAAGTAAAGCTCCGGCGGAGGAAAAACGAAACTTCACTGCCGCCTACACAGTCGAGTAATGACGGATTTACTGACGTTTGAAGAAAAAATTTGTTTTTTTTCTGTTATTGGGCCTCAGGATGAAACTTTGAGGCCTAAATTTTTTATTACTTCTAGGCCTTC
Organism: Pissodes strobi; assembly: GCA_016904865.1. Lineage (NCBI taxonomy): Eukaryota > Metazoa > Arthropoda > Insecta > Coleoptera > Curculionidae > Pissodes > Pissodes strobi. Next base: position 295,538 of record MU183768.1, read on the forward strand.
CATCTCAATGTCGTACATATGTTTTTTAATTCTTCGACAGATTCAGTGACCCATTCAGGTATACTGAATATTTTACAAAGCGGAGGCTAGTGTGGTAGTTCTTTTGCCTTGATTTTTTCGCGTAGCTTCTCCAATGTTGCTTGAAGTTTTTCTCTGGCTTCCCAGTGATTTTTTAAGTGCTTTCCTCATCTAGAATTGTGACATATCCCACGAATTCATTGTGAAGTTTCTGAATAAATTTCCATCGTTGCTGAATTTATTCCTCCAGAATTTTAGCGAATAACAGTCTTATCGGCAACAAATTCTTGCTGGATGCATCAGGTTGCACATGTTAAATCTTAAATCATCATGCATTTCTTGATTATTCGAAGGATCTGATCTTCTTTCTTTACTGACTCTTCTTCTCTTATCACTTTCTTAAAATCCCTTTGGCTTCTTCACAGTTATTCTTGCTTTGCTCGACGTTGTTCATATTTTCTTTAGAGCGACGCAGGCTTGTGTTTTTATTGATGAAGGATTTTTTGCCATTCATAAGAAGTTAAATTCCTTTTCCAAACTGCTGTTGTTCAGTTGTTTAATTTTATATAATTAATATATTAATATATTAATTTTCTCCATTTTAAGATTTTATAACTAAACTAGCTCAGTTTCTTCTAGGGTTTAGCACGGCTCTCTAGGGACTTAAATGGTTTGATGCCTTCTAGAGTTGCTTGTATGGCTCCTTCTAGAGACCCGATTTGCTTGCACTGACTTTGTTTGCATTTCCTAAAGGACACTAGCTTTGCTTGTTCCTCTAGGTGGGCTTTTACAACTCCCTTTAGGGAGACCTTCAATTTTCTATTCGTTGAAATCACCCTGTTGGTTAGTATGGTCCTCTTTGAGGACTGGATCTGCACCGATTTCTCTAGGGACTGAATTTCTCTAGGTGTCTGGTATGGTTCTTTCTAGGACCGCTGGATTTTTTTTTATTTCCTCTAGGGCTGCTTATGATTTTCTCTAGGAAGACTGAATTTTCTTGATTTTCTTGGGCAGCTTATAAAGCTTAATCATTAGATTTTCTTTATTTTCTAAGGCAACTTGTGCGGCTTCCCCTAGTCACTGGACTTTCTTAATTTTCTAGGGAGACTTGTGTGGCTTTCTCTTGTCACTAAATTTGCTCGGCTCCTTCTAGGGCTTAAAGCATCTCTAGATGGATTATTTTCACAAACTGATGTGTCTTCTCTTGTCTCCGATTTAAAAAAATGTGCAAAGGACTATGCAAGCCCTTCGTTCTGGGAACAATCTTCCCGAGGCAAGCCAATATTTCGACGTCGACATGTACAACCTCATTCAGATGCCTCCTATGAAGCTGCATTTCTCGCTATCTCTGCAACTTTTCTTCCCTCATCGAATGCTGAGGCTCGGGATGTTCGTATTGGTACAGAAGCAGGGGAGTTGGCCCATCAGCGGCACATATAATTCTAAGGAGTTCCGATTCTTGAGATTTCGTTAAAAAGTAATCTCGCAAAATCGTAATCTGAGTATAGCAATATCCGTTAAGACTTCTTTCTGCATCCTCTCGAGGAAAGGCTGTAGTTTCTACGACGGTTTTAGAATGATAGTTTTGCGCCTTTATTAGCAAGGTTCTTAATTTGCGATGTAACTCATGGATATCGGTTTTACTCCAGGACGCAATGCCAAAAAAACATGCAAGCACCGAGCTTACGTAACTGTTGATTACTCTAAAATGGGTTTTGCTGCTCAGTTGCGCTTTTAATAGTTGTTGAGCTCTCGTCTCGAATTCTGATGCCATTTCCTTTTTCATCGCCTGATGATTAATCTTTCCTAACTACTTTATTCCCAGATATCTATAGGTTCCGTCCTCCGGCGTCAATGTGATTGTCTTTCCACTCACCGTACTGAATTAGCCCGCTTGCACCACTCATTGTCAATGGTGCCGATGGTGCGACACTTATCAATTCCAAACTGCATCTGGGGATCTTCTGAGAAATTTAGAACAACCTGTAACATTTGATCCATTAGCTTTAAACTGTCCATATAGAATTAATGATTCAGTTTAAGTATCATCTTATCATTTCCTTCAATATGAAATACATGTTTGGTGGAGTTCAGCATGCCAGACAGGGGCTCAGAGCAAGATAAACCCACAGTGAACTCAAGGATTCAGTGAAAGATACGTCTTTTTATGTTGATAACGTCGGTCTTCCGAGCGAATTCTGGATCGTTAATTTGCAATTCTCTACGTCAGGTTCCACGACGTGTCTGAGAAAACCAATTATGGTTGGGCTTATTTTACATATGTCCAGAATTTCCTGAAGTCAATCATGTAGTACTGAGTCGAAGGCCTTTTTGTAGTCGATATAGGACACAAATAAGTTTCTGTTCTTCTTCTACGGTTGGTAGCATATAATGGCATTAATTATTAGTTGCTTCTTGCAACGTACTGAATGCTTCATGCATCTCTTATGATGCTGATTATTATTATTATTATTAATATTAGGTCTTATTATTATTATTATTATTATTATTATTATTATTATTATTATTATT
>MU183768.1:298097-308226 GCA_016904865.1 Pissodes strobi
ATTATTATTATTATTATTATTATTATTATTATTATTATTATTATTATATCATTATTATATGGCTCTCAACTTTTAAATAAAAGTTTAATTGACTGATAGATTGGCATGAGTTAAATTAAACTATTTGTTTTGCCACGATATATCTACTTATTGCACCCATTTACATATTGATTAACTATCTATAAATATCCTACAAAATATCTAGCTCTACCGCCTGTTATCAATTTGTTAAATCAACTTAACTCTTAAGTAATTAATATAATAATATCAATAAAGTTGTATAAAATTAATATGTATGAGATGTATTATATAGGAAGATCCGTTACAGCGTTAAAGAGCTGCAGCTTCCAAGTCCCACGCTTTTTGCTTTTGCTTATTTATGTGGGAATTTACTTAATAAGTGACGATATCAGTCTACAGTTAGGTAAATGCAAATATATACGTCTGGTCACAGCAAATATGGAACATTGGATAATTTGTACATCAATATTAAACTTTTATGTAAGAAATAGTTTATTGTAGTTTACTGCTTTGGGCATAAAGTTATTGATTAAAATGGATGAAAGAGTTCATTATTGCATCACCGTTATAACTCACTTATACCAGATCAGTTCAAGCACATATTTTGCATAGTAGGGATCATTCATTAGTCGAACTTCAAATGATATTTTACAATCGAACCAAAGGCCTGGTTTTACACAAAGTGAAAAACCCATTTGAACTAAACATCAATTCTGATATCAATTTATTTTATATGTGAAAGTTTAACCGCCCGACAAAAGTTCAAACGTGGTTGACAGATCACATGAAGGTATGACTTAATCAACAATTATACCCACTCTCTGTAATTACTCTTTACATTTCATCACTGTAAAGGCAGAACTATTAGAATCCAAAAACTAATGATCATTAGGGATCTCCCAGTGTGTGCTGCCTCAAGAATTATCACACTCGATCGGTAATGATCCCTATTAATCTAGCATTATGCTTTACCCGATTCAATATTGTTCCGCACCACCTATAGTCGAACTGTCATTGGCCATTGTTTCTTGAGTAATAGAGCTATCAACGACTGATGAGGCGCATTTATCCAACTTATGACGATAATCAGAGAAAACGGGCCGCTTCATTAGCCGGTTCAACACCCCGCTGAGAAGGTCATTCATTCATTTGTCATCTCCACGCCGCGCCGCCTCAATCCACACGTGGCCTTATCGGTTTGTTTTCTTCTTGTAACTTTCAAAAGCCTCATTTAGTTGTAAATAGTCTTCGAATACGTATGAAGTGTTAAGGTAGCTCAATGAAATTTTCAGAAAGAGCAGCTGGAATTTAACGGCAGCATCAAATATATTTTAGGTTATTTCTGAGCCATAGGTAAAGTGTAGGCATAGGTTTTTCTATTTATTGGTCTCTATCTTTCGATTGAATATATATTTTCAAATTTTTTGATATCAACCAAAATTTCTCGAGGTCAAATCAAGCTCTAAAATAACTTTACGGAATTCCAGATAATTTTACTCCGACAAATTTGAGTGAAGCGGTAACCGTTTATTATTCCTGATTTGGCATGGACATGGCAAATTAAATTATTATGTTAATGATGTAATTATTGGACATGGAAATATTGTTATCATTCCTAATTGCCAATTATCCAAATATAACAGGAAAATTAATTCCAAAGACCAACGCTTTTGCCTATCAATATTTTGTGTACAAAAATGGTTGGTTCTGAGGCATATCGATATATCACCTATATTGTGTTAGTTGCAGGTATTCATCGAAAGATACAAAATGGTTCAAAAAAACAGAACATAACAAGTTTTCAATTATAGCTCTTCTAGTGTATGGCCCGACCCAATAGTAAACACTTCACCCCTCTAATCCCTTTCCCATAATTCCTATGTTTTTCACATAAACAGCTAAATGATGAAACTCTTTTCTCGAGACAGTAATGACTGTTTCACTTGCGATAATTAGGAATAGGGAGACCAATAATCACTATCTATATTGTGTTATAAACCAAGAGCCTCAAAGTGTCAGAAACTATTTATCTATGTCTCATACACCTTACCCATACAGTCTTCAAAATAATAGCTAAGGTATGAATCAAGGTTAGATCTAATTTAAACAAAGGTCGGTATGAGCCCTGGAAACAAAACTGCAAGACAGACCTCAATAATACATGAGCGAGTTTTCCAAGAAACATATTCCCTATCGAAACGGTGGCTCTATAAGTGCAAAATAGACAGCTCTATTCAACGCATTGGCTAACTTTCTCGAAATAAGTCCGAGTGCAAATCATCTTTAAACCAGTTAACTGCATAACTTTAAAACATATTCTTCAAATCAATATGCTGACAAGGAGCCATTTTGGGTTTCAGTTGTAACCTGATTGAAGTAACACTTAAACGTTAGAATATTAGTTTTGCAACATTAAATGACAATAAATTATCATTGTCCATTCTTAACTTCGATTGACCGGACCTAGATCTCCGTTGTGCTAAATTATAGTGGTGTCATCCGCGAACCTTGCATCATGGGAGGTTTTACCATATACCTAAAATCACTCTCTGCGATTCGAACGGTAAGGCAGCAACCATTTCAACCCGAAAGCCATAGCAGTCCAGCATCCTCAGCAATATTCATGATTCACGCAGTCAAGAGCCTTCGATAAGTCACATAATATCACTGCCCCAGCTTCATTGCCATTCAGACCCAGACACAGATGTTCAATAAATGAAAACATGTCATCATTGTAGTTCTGAAAACCAAACGGGGTTGTATACAATACTTCTCAAGAATGTTTAAGTGACTGGGTAAAAAGTTAGGACGTTCATTATAATATCCCCTCCACCTCCCCTCTCACATGAGCAGTAAAAATACTCCTCAGTTCATAAGGATATGTGAAATAATGAAAAGATTTTCACGGAATCTGTCATACAAGCGAATGGAGCATTAGAATTAGGGATTGATAGCCAACTACTGTGCAGTAAAATTTGTTAAGGTGATTAGTTGATCATAGCCCCCTCGCAAATTTGCTCACTCTGTTCTATTCCACAAGGTTTTTATCCAGAAACCACTTGTCCTGGTTTCCACTCGATTATTTTGTTAGTTTTTCTGGCAATGTGACGAACCCAGTTCCACTTCAAGAATTCTATTCCCTCCACCTGTTCTTCATCTTATTTCCTCATCACCTTGGTCCTGAGAGATATTTCCAACATTGATCTTTCTATCACACTTTAGATACTCATGTCTTAATATATAATTTTTTTAGTTAGAGCTAGTGCTTCAGCTTGGCAGGTCATGTCTAATTTAAGTGTTCTCCTCAGGTTCCCAAAATCTGCCCACGTGAGTCATACTTTTGTGAAAATCTCGCATGTCTTATTATTTTGACCCACATACTCGTTGGAAATTATTTATTCAACTGTGGCATGGGCCCGCTTACGACTAGATTGCTTCTAAAATGCATTTTCGAACTTTCCATTCACTTGCATTATTCATACGATTAGTGTGAATCTTAAAGAGTTTAAATAATCTCCGTTGTAGTTCAAATTATGTTAAGTTGATCATTTACAGCTCACAACAACTTTCATAGAATGTTATGACCAACAATTCATTAATTAAATATCACTTTAAATCAGCAAAAATAAAGGTTTCATATATTAAGAAAAATGCAGAAATAACGACAAAGCAGTATAACCGCTCTGAATTTTATCTTTTTATCATATGAATCAAGCTAACCATAGTTTTAATCTGATCTGGTGCTTTTATTAACTTCTCAAGTTTTTTTGATCCAATCATTGTGTCCGCTCATTGCGGCATATTATCACCATCAGTGCAGCTATTAGCGCACGCATACCTAGTTGTAAGAAGCTTAGTCTGCGTCAAGTGATCACTTTGATAAGTAGTGTTTAGTGCATTTAGTGATAAGGCATATAGAACCGAGGTTTTCCAACTGAATTGGTCTCTGTACGTACAATCTTCATATTGTACTCTGTTTATTTTATTAATTACTTTAAGTCATTTAACATTCTTTTGTCTACTCCACCACATTTTAATATAACCTTTTTCTCCAGATAGATTGTTGCTGTGTTTGCAAAAAAAAAGGATTTAGTAGCAAATATAATGTTCATTAAATTTTAGATTGTCTTGTGGAAAATGGGTAAGGCATGAAGGGTTAAATATCAGCAGACAAAAAACTGTCATCACTGCCACCAATACAGCATCCGCAAACAGAAATAGGCCGGAGATATATTGGCCTATATCACTCATATATAGAGTAGGGCATCAATTGAGAACTACGGATAATCTCGAGCGATTGCGTTGGATATTTCGAAGGCATTTGACAGATTGCTCACCAACTCTGTTCCTCATCTATATTAATGACCTGCTGACCCAAACCAATAATCCTGTTTACAGTTTTGCAAATAACAGTACCGTTGTCTCCCAATTTATATCAGAAAACCCTTTACCAGTGACCGGGCTTATCAGCACAGACAGAAGCAGATTGCAATAATTAAACAATATTTGGAGAAAGTTCAAACCTGAAGAGACAGCAATTTCGTCCAGTTTAATGCAGCAAAAATCCGAACAGCCACGTTTACCAAGAAATCCAATACGGCCGGCTCTGATATCATAATGGCAGAGAGCGAGACAGGGAAAAGAGCTGTGCGTCTCGTCGGCGATCCGGAGTTGACCCGGAATATGGATAGTCTGGAACACCGCAGACATGTGGTCAAGATACCCTTGTTTTATAGATATTTTCTTGGCAGATATTCCCAGGATTTGACCCGCACTGGATTACTGTGGAACTCACTCACGGGAGATCTGTTTCCCCCTAATAACGCCTTACAACTATTCAAGAACCGTGTCAATCAACATCTTCGCACACACACTGCTCGTCGAGTGCCATAGAATCTCCCTTTAGTTTGTGTGCTACTGCCTTTAAAAGAAGTACCCTTTACAAATCATGGAAATAGAAATAGGCTCGAGTCTTTAACCGTCCAAGAAGGAATCATCTGGAGGTCGCTCTGGATTCTAGACTTACTTGGAATAGCCATCTTGGAAAAATAATCCGTTAACCTGAAATTTCTCTTGCAGTAACAAGGAGAATGTTTGGACAGAATGGTGCTTATTATCTAAGAGGGTTCACTGCGTATACACCAGAGAAGTGATTTCCTTAATAATTCATGTAGTTGTGGTCTGCTGGCCAAAAACACCGTAGAAACCCGCCATACTAAAGCTAGGAAGCCTTTAGCGACTGGCCCGCTTAAGTATAACAGGGGCAAGGAAATCAACCTCATGCGCAGCGATGGAGCGAATTCTCGGCCTATCGCCTCTCCAATATAAGACTTGTTTTTTTTTCCTCTGGGTATAAATACTCGACTATACCCCAAGCAGAAATCTATGCCATTCTACAATGTGCTTTGGAAAATAGAAGAACCTTTCAAAACAGACGAATCTGCGTATGCACGAACAGTTAAGCGGCTTTTTAAGCTTTCATGAGCCACAGGATCACATCCAAATCGGTATGGGAATGCCAGAATGAACTGGGATCTCTTGCGGACAGAAATACAGTAAAGCTGTTCGGGCTACCGGGTCATACATTCTTGAAAATGAAAGAGCTGATGAGCTTGCAAGACAGGCATCGGCAACACCATATATTGGCCCTGAACCAGCTCTCAGAGGGTCGAACTACACAGTACGAAAAATTTTGAAGCAATGGACCATGAATAATCTCTTGGTCCACTGGAATAGCAAACAGTAATTCAACAACAGAAAGAATGCTATACAGAATTTTGGTCCTAAATTCTACTAACAACTGCTCTAACCTAGCAGGGATTAACTAACAACAACAACCGGAATCCTAACCGGACATCTGGGTGTCAAGGATCACCTGAATAAAATGACGCTCGACACGGGAGACCTTAGCTGCAAACTCTGCGGCATGAATAGGGAAACTATGCGACATATAATCAGCCAATGCGAATCGCCAGATCGCAAGAGGTATCTTATATTCGGGAAGGTGAAATTAGAATTGTATGATATAGCCACGCAATCGGTAGTAGACGTGTATAGGTTAATACATGAAACTAGGATAAACGAAAGCATACAATAAAATGAAGGCTAGGCACAATAGACGTACGATGGTTAATAGAAGAAAGGAACCGTCTATTGACTTTTATTGCTTTCTCACTAAAGAACTAATTGCATATGGTAAATGTACAACTCAAACCTGTGTTACAGGAAGATACTCAGAAAACCCATCAAAAAACTGAACTTGATGCTAAATATGGAAGACCATGAGAGCACCGTCCTGGAAGGATGTTCCAGATTTTCTCAATGAAAAAAATGTGTCGGCAACGACAACAACCGTTTAGCCAAACGTGTCAGGTAGCACTAATATTGTAATTAATGTCCACTTTGAATCAGCAAAAATAAAGGTAAGCGCATAAGCAATTGATCCAAGTGAAATGTCGAGAATATACCGATAAGGAAATAAGATATATTCCTACGCAAAAACGCAAATCGTGTAAGTAATGAAAAATTAAACGAACACTAAATAATCAGCTCTGTTAAGTTGAGTTAAAAACTGAAGGCAGCATAGACGTTCATTGGACGTTTCCTTACGTTCAACAATTACATCATCAACATACTAAATAATTTTCCTAATTATTGTTCACCTCAAATTAGAGTTGATTCTGAATAGAATCACATAATAAGTAATTACTAGATTTATATTATTATATGTATTTCATCAGCGTGTTTGAGCATAGAACTAACTGAGTTCAGTATGTTAAAATTTAAAAGGGGAGGAATACGAATATTGAAGACTGATTTGGAGAATACCACAGAGCATGATTTCGAAGACGGATCTTTGTTTTGTCACAATCACTGAACCAGCTGCTTACGTTATTGGCCTCACCAGAATATGGATTCAAAGTAACTGCTCACTTATCTATAAATGACTACAATTTAGTACATTCAGTAAAATCTTGTATATTCCAGATTGAAATATTTCCCACGTGCAACAATTACATCTTCAACATACGTAATTATGTTCCCCGCTAGGATTGTGGTCCCATCTCAAAGTCAATTACAACAGAGATAATAAAAGTGACAACAGACAGAAAAGATGCCATATTTCAAAATTCGTCGTAATAAACTTATTTCGCATTTCGAGCAGTCACTTTCGAGCTTCATTTGGCAGTAAAATTACCTGAAAAGTACCTCGACCGCAAGTAATTACAAAGTGCGGTTTAAAATGTTCCATATTCATTTCATCTGAGTAACACGAGCCGTTAAGCGAGGGTTTCGTACTCGACGTTGTCGTTTATACGGTAGATTTGCTCAGCTTTTCTTTAATTTTCGACATGGGCTCCGGTCGTATTACCTTCTCTTTATAACTCGACGATATATGATACGGGAGGTATGCTGTGCATTAAACTCATCGCACGTTCAAGGTCATTCGGATGTCCCGCTGCTTAAATATGTTGCCGTACCGTGGGGGTGATAATATGTCATTGAAACAAACTTTTGACAAGTCGGAGAAAAGTATTTTTGGGTTAAGTCTAGTTTTAACTAGTCAGCTGCCCTATTTCCTATTTGGAAGTAAATTTTAATGAAAAGTATTATTTAGGTCAGTGGTTCTCAACGTATTTTAATGTCGTACCATAATTTTGAGTTCCAGTTAAAAATCAGACAAGTTTTGAATTGTAAATTAGCGCGGCAAGCAACTCCGCGTTTTCACAATTCACATCCTTTTTTTTTCAATATGTTATAACATTTGTCGTCTTTTTTAGATGATTTTAGTTTTTGTTTTTTGATTGGCATTTATTTGTTTACTTTATGTTTTATTTAGCGTATCACCGGAAATGCTCATATGTGCTTGTATCACATGATGGGGACCGCTGGTTGAAATAATAGTTGATAAAAAATTATCATGCAGTCATTTAGAACCTACGAAACGTGCAGCAAAACCGTCTCTGTGGCATCATTAATTCTGAATATAATAATTATAATCATACGTTTCTTGGTCTAGTAATATGAATAGTATGCGATTGTCTAGATATTATGGCTCCAAAACGTTACAATTCAATTTTAATCTAAATTTATTTATTTATTTATTTATTTATTTATTAACAATAACACTTACAGAGTTAAAAACTCCAAATAGTATATAAAACACATTTTTTCCAACTACTCCAAAAACTCAATCTTAAATAATTAACCCGATTGTCTTACCAATACTCCCTGTTTAAAACACAAAAAAATATATCTGAATAGATCAATACATTTGAAATGTTGGTTATAATTATTATTCATTAGCCTATTGGAAAAACATTGAGTTCCATATTCAGTTCGATGGTGCACAATGTGAAACAGTTGTCTCGCTCTCGTTGTTGTTTGGTGTATTCGAAAAAGAACCAATGACAATAATTGACTGCACTCAATTTGGCAATTAATCAATTTAAATAAAAATTTCACAAATTAGTTTTGAACCTGTTCTATGCGATGCATATGACAGTTATAGACAGGACTCCATATAACAATAGTATATTCTAAAATGCTACGTACAAGACAGTTATACAATGATTTAATAGCTTTAATATCACATTTTGCATCTATCTTGCAAATTTTCTGCTTATTTTCATGAAAATGACATTTTCGTCGGTGATTAGAAATAGCCGAGGTCTATTTCCTTATTTGTCGATACTGCTTGGTATTTACTGCATTTTAAATAAGTTGAATGTGGTTCCCAAAGTTTTTGTATACGCGCCCCACTATTAAATCTCTCTAAACTAGGTCCCCCGTAATTGTCTACATGTACCAGTCTACCAGTACTGCAAATATCGACATTGTGGAACACATTCTGAACTGAGAAAACAATAAATTCTGAATTCATCAATAAAATGTCGAACTCTCTATTGTCCATTTGCTTTCTGAAGCAAGGCAAATTGTTATTGCTAATAGTTCTTGTTTCTGCTGCATTTAAAAAATTTATGTCAATTGTAAAACTGTCAGCAAAGCGATATGTCATTTCTAGTGCCATTTCGTGGCTTAACCGAAAATGCTCCACATATTGTTCTGCATTAAGTTGGAATCAGTTAGCTCAAAGAGTTATCTCTAAGATTTAATCCAGGTCATCACCGCTTAACAAACCAAAACTACAGAAAACCCAAGTTATGTCTGCCAAAATATCAAATGCATCAAATAGCTCACAACCAAACTAAAAGAATCATTGATATAAGTGGCTTGAATTAATGATCTAGGAGGGTATTAATACACTACGACCTGTACAGATCTATTGTGTCCCCCTTCCATGGTGCTTCCGTTGATATGATTTTCAATCAGCGTACCTCATCCAGTTCAGTGCTTCGACAAATGCAAGTAGGCTGGATAGTTCTATAGATGAAACTTCCTCCTGCCTATTCGCGAACGCCTCGCACTCCGTGTGAACGTGTTTCAGGGTTTCCCCTCCTCATAGAACCGGCAACTGTCCTCGTTTTCGATTTGTATTCTTTCCAAGTGCCTTCTCAACCGGCAGTGGCCCTTAAGAATGCCGGTGAGCATGCGGAGATTGTTCTTACTCAGTGTTATAAGGTGTTTTGATCTTTCTGGGTGAGGGGGCCCTAGAAACATCTTTGATTGCTTTAACCCTGGAAGGCGTTTCTATAGACTGATCCATTTGGTTCGCTCTTTTTTCCTGAATTCTTCCTTGTAGGTGTGCGTCCCTATGCCACAGAAAGGTTCCGGTCCTAAAAGCGGAGTTTGTGCTCATACTTTTGTCAATGGGTCTGCTCTTTCGTTACCTTCTATCCCAGTGTGTCCTGGTATCTATTGAAAGGATAGTTTGTTATTCTTGCCTGGCATTCCCATACCATCTCTTTCTTCCTATAGTTTCGGTTATATGGCGTAACTTGGATTATGTCCGGGTGTTTTCCCATTGCTTCGGATAATTTGATTTCTGGTCCAAATACTCAGGCTCCGGTCCCCTGTTCAGTTCTTACCTCGTCTGTATGCCATTTTATGGCACTTTGCTGTGATGTGAGAATACAAGGGATGTTCTTTTCCCATTCTTTTCTACTTCTTATCACAACCGTGAAGTATTTTTCAAAATTGTATATTT
>MU183769.1:0-10514 GCA_016904865.1 Pissodes strobi
TAAACCTTTTGGTATTTAACATAAATAAATGATTTGATTTGATTTGATTTGACTTCTCAAACATAAAAAGTATAAAAAAGCCAAATTTAAGTGAATATTGCTTCTTATGTCTTTCTTTCTCTCACCTATTTGCTGTCAAGTAAAAAGGTCAATAATGCAATTATATAAATCAGTATTCTCATTGGTTGAACATAGCATAAGAAATTAAAACTTGGTGAACTTCTTATGTAAAGCTTATGTTATATTGGTTTATAATTTCCTGACTTATATTTGCATTATTAACTTCTTACGCTTATGCTATGCTTATGTTATGTCAATCTATATATATTCAACACAGAAAATAAATTGGTCATCAAATTTTTGCCTATTTATATTGATATCAATCTTAAATTTAAAGAACCAATTATTAGCTTTTTTGAGTTTAAGATTTACTGAGCTTATTCCCAGAACATGAGCAATAGACATGCCTCTAAATCTTATTTTACTCTTATGTAATATGAAAAAAAAACCTGCACTATTATCAATGTTTCTGAATAAGACTCTTTGCCATTGCTCTTCGGTAGGTAGAGGTTTGTGGCACATTCTTTTGAGCCCGTAAGTAATAAGTAATCACTCATATACAAAGCATGAAATGACCAATAATTTTTGGAAAACAATTATGTACTTACCCAATAAGATCTTGATCATTTTCTTCTTTAATCCATAATTCTGACATTGGCTTACCCTTAATATTTCTCAGATTGCTAAACATAATATTAGAGGTGTTTGATGTTTCCACTGGAGAAAACATCCAGTGACCTTCCTCTGCTATATAGTCTAATGTAGGGACATTTGAACTAGTTTTACACACGCTAAGTTCTTGGCTCAGATTATTCAGAATCAATATGAATTTCTTTTCCAAAGACACTGACAATTAAACTGGAGATTAGGGGTTTGGTCATATAAAATGGTCTTAATTTTACCATTTTTAAAATAGCTTAATCTCCTGAGATCAACAATATTGAACCACATATTATTTAATCAAAACTCCAGTCCAAAACACATACCAGCTTATGTGGTCCAAAACTAAACAGTTACAATCAGTTACAGAATTACAAAAATCAGAAACAAAGGGGGGATATTTTGTGGAAACAATAATTACAAATTGCAAACAATGAAACAATTTTGATTAATATAAATAAATAAATATATAAGGGAAAATTTTTAATTAGTCTCAAAATTACAAAAATTCAGTGTTGCCACCACCCGTCCAGTCGATGAAGAAATTAAGGTGCATTGCTGCCAAAATTATAATTTTTCTTGAAAATTATGTTACAATTTTCTTTATTTGATTTTTTTTTTTTTTGGAAAAAAACACGTCACGGTTTTTGTAATTTATTCATATCGCATAAAAAAAATAACACAAAACTTTAGTTCCTTGGCTTCTCTTTTCGAATTAGAATTAGGAAATCGCGTTCGCGTATCAACGTGCATCTACTTGTACTTGCCATATTGTTTAAAAAAATCACTTTCCATACGTAAAACACAATAAAATATTTGTCATTAAACTACTGAACGCATTTAGAACAAATGAACCACAGCAGAAAGCAAAACCAACATCGGCAATTGCAATCGGCATAGCAATCAAGAAATAAGAGATCAACGAATTATACGATACAGGAAACCTCGTGTAGTCGAGGTGATTCCCCATTCTGGGCATGCCTTGGGTTAGTTTTCTTTAGTTCTTGCTGGTTGCGCCCCCGTGGCGAGCGAAGCGAGCGGAGGGCTATGCGTTAAGTGAAATAATAGTCAACATTTTATTGGTCTCATTAGTTACCGTTCTATGGCTATCTCCAAGTGTAATATTTACGCATATTATGGTGCTTTGACTTTTATTGTAATGTAGCTTTTTTTAATTGCCAGGAGAGATCAGCACTAATTAAATAAACTTACAGTGACTTAAAATAAAATTATTTGCTTGTTAAATTGTTTTCGTACAGTAAGAATTAAATCTGCGATTAAAAAATTCCTAGATTCCTAGACTTAAAAAATATGTTACAATTATCGATTATGTTACACATCAGTGTTGCCAGAGCGGCAAAGCCAAAAATCGCTACAACTTGGTGTGAAAAGTCGCTACTTTGTCGCTACTTCCTTCTGACGCAGACAGAGGCGTAGTATACTAAAAAAAACACGTGTTTACAGAATAGGTTTTTTTTTATTTTGCTGCATAAAATTGGAAGGGAAAAATAGTTAATAAAAACGTAGGAAAAACAAAATAGTGTTTTCACTAAAACTAAAAACATAACACATCAAAAACTAATTCAATTAGTCACTACCCAATAAGAAAAACGTTGGACAAAAGACAAAACCAATGATTGTAGTATTTTGATTATCATGTATTAATTAGCGATTGATTAGCAGTTGGTATAAAGTATACTGCCTATAGCAGAAGGTAAATGCACTAAATCGGGTTTAGGCAGACGAACACACAAATTATGGAACATGGAATAAAAACAAAAAGCAAAAGGTTTTGACCAGACAGATCGATTTTGAGGAAGTCCCGGACCACAACTGGTGCGATCTAATCCGAGCCGAGCCGATAGAGCAGACATGACAGTGGCTCCCGGTCCTCAATTATAATTTGAATATGAAGATAAATAGGATAATTCCAAATCGCAAAACAATGATTAACAAAACTTCCTAACCTAATTCAAAATTCGAATATTCGAAAAGGCTTGTTTTTGTAAACCGCCGCTACGTCTCCTAGTAATCAAAAAGTCGCTAGTTTCGCGACAAGTCGCTACGAATGGCAACACTGTTACACATTATGGATTAACTTAATTTGAAGGAAAAATTATGTTACAATGCCATAATTGTTACAAGCATATACATATAAAAGTACAAGTGACAACACTGCTAAACTTAGAGTTGCGCTTAGGTGCATCAGTGTTGCCAACTCAATTTTTTAAAAATTAACAAAAATCACTAGCACCTACCCACCGCAAATTTTCGACCTATGGACCTGCGCATTTGGCAGCAGCCCGGTGTTGGTTCTAATATTTCAGTTCACGCGTGTCCCTCCGGGGGCGCAACCAAACAAAACTAACGGAAACATTTAAAGCTAGATCTAGCGCGGTAACTAATCAGCCTTCAGTTTACCGATGTCTTTGCGGTGCAATGAATTGTCTGGAAGTGCTCTGGTGGTTCAGTAATTAGATGCTGGATACGGCTGCTCGAGGTTTAGTTCCTGTCGTTTTTTTTTAAGATTATGTTTGTAAAAAGTATTTTTTCTTCATTTTGGGCATGCCTTGGGTTAGTTCCTGTTCTTTGAAACCCCATAGCGAACGAAGCGAGAGGAGGGTCATGCGTGGAGTGAAATAATACATTGGAATAATTCGGTGCCGCGCTAGGTCTAGCTTCAAGTAACCTAAACTAACTCATGGCAATGCCCAAAGTCAAGAAAAAATAACTGAAAATATATGAAATATATCCGTACGTGCTGAATGCATGCGCGATGGCACAAAATTGCGGAAGGTAGCCGGATTTCTACCTTAGATTAGGAATTCCTTGTCTTAAGATTTCTATATTTGGGCTGTAGCGAGCCGTAAATATCATGTTAGGGAAGATAACGGGCATCTTATGGTAACGCCACAGCTTATACACTACCAGCTACTCATCTCTACCCAAATTGGAAAGTTGGAGTGTCGGGCACTGCACTTACTTGGCAGTGTCCTGAGGGGTTCAGTTCCACGGTCTCGTGATTTTTCAGGCAATATAATGACAAGAAGCGAACCGAATTTAAAATGAATATTGGTCTCAAAATCCAAGACAAATTCGTCCGATGCCACGGCTATCGCCGTAAAAAGACCGCGTAAATTTTGCATTTAAAATCGTTTTTAAACGGATTTTAGACTATAAACCATCATATTTTAAATTAAACGAACTGTCAAGTGTTATTTAGATGGCAAGACGTTTAAAACAATATTAAGTCATGGCCCTCTTCTAAAATTTTCACTTGACTTTCCCAAATCAAAGGATGCCGCCGTAAGATTGCAACGTCATAATTAAATTAATTGTTAATTTGCTTTTGCTTCTTAGACGTTGTTCTACTAACCCAATTCCGGCCTCTCCAGGATTTTTCAATGTTTTTGAATATAAAATGGAAAGTCAGTCTCTTTTGTGTCCAGATAAAGATAATCGTATTCGCTCCACGCCACAAGACCATTTGATTATCGTCGGAAGTTTTGAGTATTAATCCATATGAAGATTGAGGAAGATGGGCCACATTACATGAGGGTTTATATGACAAAAACAAGGAGTTTTTGCCATTCCAGCCCTAAGAGAGCACCAAGATTTTCTCTTGAAAAAGTTTGAGGTTGATAAGGTTCACGACCCACGAAATTTCGCTTTTTTTATTTCAGTAGAAAGCTCTCTTGTAGAACAGTTTGAAAGAAAAAATCTGCGGATCCTCCACATTTCAGAGGAAAAAGGCCCCCAAAGTTCGAGTTTTGAGGTTAATAATAGTACGACTCGCTGTTAGCCTTTGCGTGAACAATTCAGTCCCTGTCCGGGGCGCTTATTCGTATCGGAGGTACGAGATCGCACAATTTTATAGCGCGACTGTAATGTAAATGTGCAGGCTTTTAATATTTTGGGTTAGCACTTGGTTAGTTCCTGTTTGCAGAGTCCCCGTAGCGAGCGGAGGGCCATGCATGAAGTGTTTAAATAATTGAAGATAAGACGTCCAGGGGCGCAACCAAACAAAACTAATCCAAGGCATTGCCTAAAATCAACAAAAAAGAAATTTGAAGGATATATGAACTAGCACGTATGCAGGCTCAAAATTGTGGTAGGTAGACGCGAATATATCTAATGTACTGTGTTGGCACGTACGCTATTACTCGTTTCTGTTTGTGTGGATGAAGTTTAATTTTTGGTGTATATCCAAAAGCTTAATCATTTTTTTTAAGAATGACTTGCGATGCAATATGCAGTGCTCTCCGCTTGCTTGGTCCGGGGGCGTAACCATTTAACCAACAGAAACTATCCCAAGGCACCGAACATTAACAATAGACTAGAAGGTTCACTCTAAGCTCCGCCCCCAGTATTTATTTCCTTGCCCCGTCACGGAAACTGCTGGTTAACCGCACAGACCTCGTATCTAATAGTTTCGGGGAAGTCTGGATATTATATTTGAACATAGCGGGGACACTTGGCTACTAAAGTCTAAAATTTAAATTTACAGTAAGTATGTAACTTACCAAGTACACAAAACATAACATACTTAAACTTAAGAATTTTAAATATATCTACCTACTAAGCGAGTAAATTCTTTTGAAGTTAAAGATGCTTTTACGACTGCAGGTAGAGCATTAAAAAGACAAACCCCCCTCACAAAATAATGATCATTGAAGCTTGGTTGTCTTTACTTGCATTATATTGTAATTTTCTTTTGATCTTATATTAAATCCGTGTATTTTTGATTTTTTTTTTTAACTATGAATTGAACTATTTTGGCAATAAATTATATTCAATTTTATAAAGTAAAATTAAGTTTGCCATTTCTATACTCTGCCTAACTCAGAGCCAACCCAGTGTGGTTAACATAGGTGTATATCTGTCACAGCTTAACAGTATTTTGTTGCATTTGAAGCTTATTGAAGTGAAACTTCTTTAGTGAGAGTAATAAGTTCGAAAAAATGAAACGGAAATCAAAGTGAAACACCTTAATGAAGCATGTTCCAGCAGTAGGGGAGGGAATTATACCTCCCAACCCCGGATACCCAGAAATTTAGGAAAAAATTTAAAAAGTGAAAAAAAAAACGCTAAAATTTCAGTTGAAAAAGAAACAAAAAAATAAATATATAAAAGTGTGGAAACAGGGAGCAAAAGGTGAGAAAAAAAACTTAATTCCTAATATCGCTTTCAGAAGTTTCACTTCAGTTGTGTGCTTAAAAAGGTGAGGCACATAATTTTTTTTATAACATCTTTGTTACGTGAAATTAAAAGAGACATACAATAGTTAAAATGGGGACAAACGATTGTATTATAAATAATTTTATTTCTTCAGGCAGTTACATGTACTGATTGATATTCTTTTTAAAACCCCATAACTTTCCTAATTTCTTAGGTAGATATTGAACCAAGTTGTGGGTCTAGAAAAATTCCTAAATATTTTATATTTTTATACATATTCAATAATTTTTTTATTCAAATATATTGCTAAATTCCTATTACAATTTTTTTACAATTTTATTTATCTTCCTAGAATTATACATTTAGATTTTTGAGCATTCAATTTTTCACATATTTACACATAGCCACTTGTATAGTAATGGCAGCTGACGAATTAATATACTAGTAATTTCTTCAAAATCGGAACCAGACACAGAAATAAGAGTATCATCAGCAAAAAGACTAATGAAATTGTTATTTAGGACTTTATGAATATCAATGATGTATATTATGAATAATAAAGGTCCCAGTACAGAGAGTCAAAGAGAATTGTTCCATTCACTGGACCGCATAATTAACCGGGCAAACAATTTTTTGTGCAAATTCAATCTTACATAACTTTTCAAGTTTGGCACCAATTCCGATATTTTTTTTTTATCAAGTTGTAGCCGCTTTTAATTTAATTTTTATCTACAAGTAGTTCTCATTGATTTGCTGTTATAACACAAAAATTGCATTTTGCCTTAAGTTTCTGAACACCCTGTGGTTTCTAAACAATTTCTTATATTACATTCCAAATCTACCTTACACACTGATTTGTATAGATCGGTGGTGTGATCTTGTTTACAAATTTATGTAATACAATATTAAATTAGTCCATAGTGATAAGTTTTTATTTTTGTTTGTAGGCTAACGGAAAACAGGTATAATGCTTGGTTACAAGCACTAGGAATAGATCCTTCAATAAGAAAAGTTTCCACACATAATCGTGTGTGTAGTCTACACTTTGCTATTGAAGATATGAAAGTAAGTCCTCGAGGAAAAATCCTTTTAAAATCAGGAGCGATTCCAAAATTGAATCTAGGCCCTAATGTAGAAATTAGCAAATCTTTAATAGAAGAAGAGAGCTTACAAGCATTAAGGTAAGTTCTTTCTTTTTCAGAGTGAGTTTTGACTATAATGAAGACAATTATGTATTTTCCAAACACCCTATAGGTCATAAATAAAATATCAAGTACCTAATTTATTTTTAGATTTATTACTGAAGAAGAGCCTGCACTTGAAATTGAAGTTCGAACTTCTGCCCAGGAAGATGATTTGGAAAGTAAGAGGTAATATAGGCATATTACAACTACCTATTATAGCTTTATTTTAAATTTTCATAAAATCTTATACAAACAAGAATTGATCATTTAACATTGATGTGCTTTTAGAATAATAATATTAAATTCTACCTATTATGTTTCAGCTCTAGCACATTGACATGTGAGTCAGAAGGCAAACTTTGGGATGACAACAATTTGTTCTATTTTTCGGTTATGTTAAAAGTCTGTTGTATGTGCATATTGCAAAAACCAGCTTCATTTTTTACCGATACAGTTTCACCAGTAAAGTGCATGAAGAGAAAATTGAACCCGGACTATGGTCAATCCTTTAGTTCTGCTGACAGCATAGGTCTTCATGGATCACCAAAGTTGAGACGAAAAGATGTCAGAATCTTTCATAATTATTGGTCAGTAGTTTAAGCCTTTTAATATTACATTTGATTTGTTTTTTTTATTGTAATTTGCGCTATTTTTTAAAGTAATGTTTTAATATCTACTGTATACAGGGAGTTTCCTAGGGTATTCCCTAATCATCTGTAAAAGTTAATTGGTGTGTTCTTCAAGTAATTTAGAGAGGGTAATGTTTAATAAACACATGTCTACAAACGCTTTATTTTATATATACAGGGCGTTAATATAATTAACTTACCCGAAGGGCACGCCATTCGATTTTGTACACGTGATTAGCAAAAAGTGAAACATCCTGTATGGTGTTGTTTATTATTTCTCTTAACTGAAGCCTTTTAAAATTTCCAGTCTATCGCCTCGTCGCCTATTTTCTAAACAAGAGCAGGCACTACAACAGAAGAAGCAGCTTCGGACAAAACTATATAATTCTCAAAAGAAGATTCAGAGATTGAAAAGGAAAGTAACCAGTCTAAAGCAAGTTACCAAGGAGTTGCACAAAAAAAGGCTATTGTCGACCTAAGTGTCTTGACAAAATCTTTTAGTGGAATTCCTTTGGCACTTTTGAGTAGATGCTTCAAAAATCTTGAAAACTCGAATAAAAACAAAAAACAAACAACATGCAAATTTCCTAGAGAACTTAGGAGCTTTGCGATGACCTTACAATTTTATTCCAGCAAAGCATACGAGTATGTGAGGAAAACTTTTAATTTAGCTTTGCCATCTGCGTCAGTAATAAGAACATGGCTTAATGCTATTGACTGTCAACCTGGGTTCACTGCATGTGCCTTTGAAACCTTGAAATCAATTGTCCACGAAAATAAAGAAAAAAATGAACCAACATTGTGCTCTTTAGTAATGGATGAAATGTCCATTAGAAAGCAGATTGATTTTCAAAGTCAGAAAACTTGGGGCTATGTGGATTTAGGAACCGGCATTGATGATGATACATTGCATTGTGCAACTGAAGTGCTTGTTTTGATGGTTGTATCCATGAAAGAAAGGTGGAAGCTGCCTATAGCTTATTTTTTTATTAAATCTTTGACAGCTTCAGAGAAGGCTAATGTTGTACGTCAAGCACTCATTAAACTTAAAGAGGTTGGTGTAACAATAACATCCGTTACCTGTGACGGACCAAATGCGAATTTTTCGATGGCTAGTGACCTTGGAGCAGATTTTTCTAATATTTTAAATATTAAATCTCACTTTAGCCATCCCAGTGACCAATCAAAGGTGTACATAATATTTGACCCATGTCACATGTTGAAATTGCTGAGGAATAATTGGGTAAAGTGTGGCCGATTTATTGACACAGAAGGGAACATTGTAGACTTTCAGTATATGAAAAAACTATATGATGTTCAAGAGTCTGAATTGTTTCGATTTGGAACCAAACTTAGAAAGGCCCATATGCAATGGGACAAACAGAAAATGAAGGTAAGGCTAATAATTTAATTTTGATTATATTTTAATATGCCATTCGCTACAAATAAATATGTCAACATTACAGCATAATTTACTCAATCTCTTTACCAGGTTAATCTTGCCGCTCAGATGATAAGCACCAGTGTGGCAGATGCTATGGAAACTTTAAAAACTGATTTTAAGCATCCAGATTTTTTGGCAGCTGGTCCAACAATTAAATTTCTTAAATTGTATGATGCCCTATTCGATCTGATGAACTCCAGAAACCCATTTGGCAGAGGATCCAAAACTCCATTAAAAAAAGAAACTGAGAGCTACTGGAGAAATATATTTAAAGAGGCCTTATTTTACACCCAAAACATAAAAAAAGAAGATGGATCACTGCTTTGTTCGACCAGAAACAAAACTCCCTTTTTAGGATTCTTAATAAATATAAAGTCATATTCAGGCATGTATGAGGACTATGTTCAGCAAGAAAATAGTCTTTTGAAATATATACTGACTTACAAGACGAGTCAGGATCATCTAGAGTTATTCTTTCTTAGTGTAAGGTAGGTAGCTTTAATTTTTTACATTTATACATTTATTTTAATGTCATATTGTATACATTTTAGGTCAAGAAACGGTTGGAATAATAATCCCACAGCATTTCAGTTTTTCAGTAATTTTAAGCGGCTGGTATTAAATTTGGATATCAAAAACAATTCAGGAAATTGTATGTCATTGGATGACACAAACATATTATATATTACAACATCTAGCCAGAATGATAATGTAACACCCATAAATAGTATAGATGATATGTCTCTTATAAAGAAATATAATCTCGATGTCCCAGATGCTTTGACCATTGAGGAAGATGTCCTTAGTTTTATACCAGACATATCTATTTTGTCGAAAGATGTGGTCACGTATATATCTGGTTTCGTGATAAAAAATCTAAAGAAACATATATTTTGTGCTACATGTCAATCTTTAATGGAACAAAACTATATGTCTGTCGATGATACCTATTTTAAACTTTTAAACCAAAAAAATAGAGGAGGTTTAATGCGGCCTTCATCAGATGTGATTGACATATGTCTTCTGATTGAGAAAAGGTTACGGCACATTTTCATTACCAACAATAACCAAGTCCCGAAAGAAAAAAAATGTTTTAATGTGTTTGTAAATGAAATGTTTTCTGATGTATTGGAAAACAAAAATGTATTTTCAAATATTGCAGATCATATATTTGACCATAATTTCATGGAAAATCCTAAAATTAAATTAATTAAATCCATTATTGCATGTTATGCAAAAATAAGATTGTATAGTTTTGCAAAAAGGCAAACAGAAACTATCAAAGGCCAACTCATTAGAAAAAAACTCTCAAAAATTATTTTGTTTTCTGGGCAATAATTTTATATTTATTATGTTTAA
>MU183769.1:13812-48211 GCA_016904865.1 Pissodes strobi
AGATTGTTTTAAAGACACTCTGGACATTTATGCCAATCCTTTGTGTCGCCCTCTTGATGATTAATTTGGTACTTCTTGAAGTAATCCTTTTGAAGAATTCTATATGGACAATCCAAATATCGCAACAGTCCAAACTATGTTGAGGAACAATCTAAACAGTTAAATCATTGTATTTGATCAGCAGACTTATGAATTATCGCATGCGTTGATAAATGATTGTAGATTGATTTAAGGACACTGGACATTTCTGCCAAACATTTGCAGCTTGGCCTTGGTGCTGACTTTTCAGAGAATCCTTTGAAGGGTTCTATATTGGCAATCCGAAAACTGCAACCAGTCCTTATGTTGATCGGCACCTTTATGTGTATTTAAGTAGCGATTTAGTTAATTTTTTCTCATTGCCTTAAAACGAACAATCTAAACAGAGAAACCACTGGATTTGATCGGCAGGCTTATGAATTATAGCATGCTTCTGTAAATCCCTTCTGTGGATTGTTTCATATGGAAATCCTCTTTTTCCACCCTAGTTCTTGAATGGTTGCACAATACGCAAACTCCCGTGTGGACGAAAACATATAGTTGTCCACGACAGTTTGCATATTTTAGGTTAGACTTTATGTACAAACCCCATTGGCACTTTGTCATGCCTCTGATTACGCGATGCTTTGGGCTTTGGACGCGCCAATCCACTGTATCAGTCCTCACACAGTAAGGCTCCACAGGCGGCCTAATATAGCTAATT
Source organism: Pissodes strobi (assembly GCA_016904865.1). NCBI lineage: Eukaryota > Metazoa > Arthropoda > Insecta > Coleoptera > Curculionidae > Pissodes > Pissodes strobi. The sequence continues at coordinate 14,555 of MU183769.1, forward strand.
GTACGGTAATATGTTGGAGAGGCGATGTTTCCACAGAATCGAAATACAGCTTGACGTCCATAATTTATGCCAAACTGTTGCGTCTTCGACTTGGTGACTAGTGGGCAAGTTCGTACCTTATTATCCTAAAAAAGAAGAAAAAAAAAATTAAAGATCCGACATAAATGCGAGTGCATATTTAAACAGGACTATCATGACATGAATATACTTCGTGACATTTAACATGGATCAACATGAAAACTAATAATTTAGTCTCATAGGCGTTTATCATATCTATCAAATAGAACACAAAATGTTGTAGAGCGTGATGATGAAGGAAATTTGGTGTGTTCAGAGAAAATAGAGGTTAAGAGAGGTCTCCCACAAGGCTCAATTATGGGCCCATTGTTTTACATTCTGTATACCAATGAATTACCAAATGTTACAGAAGATTATATGGTCTTATATGCTGATGATGCCACACTTACATTTGCTGAAAGTGACGGGGATCTTTTACTTCAAAGGGTAGACATGACTTGTATATGAATGTAAAAAGACACAAACCCTTCTTTTTTTAAATAGAAACAATATCCCACTTACCATATCTTATGAGGGAAATAGTTTTGTGTCAGCTGAAAGTATCCTCTTTCTTGGGGTTTATGTTGATAGGACGTTAGACTGGAGATGCCATATGGACTGTTTGGCAACAAGCCTTGCAAAATATTGTTACGCTTTAAGAGTTATCTCAGATAGCGGCAATGAGCAGGCAGCATTGTCTGCATACTTTGCGTATATTCACTCTAGAATAGGTTATGGGATAATTTTGTGGGGAAACTCGTCTGATATACATAGTTTTACTATTAATTACAAAGAAGGTGTCTTAGATATATGTATAAAATTAAACAGATGGAAAGCTGTAAAAATGTTTTTATTAAAAAATATATATTGACTGTAATAAGTTTGTACATCTATCAGTCATTTATCTTTGTATATGATAATAGTGAGTTGTTTGAGGACTGTGAGAGACTTCATGCTCATGACACCCATCACAAAAGTAATTTGTTGCCTGGGAAATGTGAATACACTTATATACAAAAGAATGTACATTTCAGTATATCATCAAGATTTTCAATAGGTTTTCCACTCGGTTAAGTAAAAATATGAGTAATAGGTAAAAGCGACCACTCTGAGAAATGTTTAGGTTAAGTTCTACTTAAGTTATTTAGTATTTTAGTATTTAATATGTTAAGTATTGATATTGCAGACATTGTTCCACGCCTGTGCTGGGCTATTTTTGTAACATTGTTACCTTGGAATAAATAACAAAATTATCTATCTATTTAGTTCGCAAAGCACCTTAGTTGCTACGCCGCTGCCTTCAGAGCTTTAACCAAAATGATAGGGAGAACTTTTTGGATACATAAACTTATCTTTTACAACAATGATCGGTGTAAGAACTACCTGTAAATTTAAAGTTGTTATATAACATTTTAGTATTTCGACAATAAGTATTATTTTATTCTAGATTAAATGTTTTATATATGCTTTATTTGTTTTGAATTGTAAGTTTATATTTTAACTAATTTAATTACACACTTTACAAATGTAGAATCATGTATGATTATGGACGCAAATAGATTTTATTTCATTGTATTTTAATGTAATTAAGCTTTAACGTTATTGAGAGCCACTTTCGATTCTCGAAAAGCACGCCCTGGCTTACACTTTTTCAGGGGCAAAATTTGACGAATTAAAAATACGCAACTAGGTTAGATGATATGACAGCTGCAATGTCAGTGAGGGGCCGAGATGCTTTGGAGTCTCTATCTAACGGCTGAATCGCTGCGGGAATGTTGATTGATACCTTTAAAATTAACAACTTAATTACACACTACGGCTCAAGTCTAGTCAAGCTTAAACTTATGTTTACGCTACCTAAAAGCCACTAAACACTAACAGTGTAAATCGGAAGTCCGTTCCGGCGCTGTCCCGAAGCAAATACACCGCAGCGAAGAGGATGACCAAACCTGCTCCGTCCAGCCTAGATGTTAAGGTGGTGAGCCGTTGGAATCAAGACTGATCGATTCAGGTGCACTTACCCCAAGGAAAAGCCTAAAGAGATCTCCGATTCACAGATATTTCTAACTAAATTTTACACCTCTGTTATTAAACCGGGACGTAGACTGAATGCCCCAATCGCGTTATAGCGGCAGTCCAGGTACGATGGTTTTTTCACCCCTTACGTTAAAAATGTACATATTTAGAAAAAATCATTGGGTTCGAAAAGGAGGCAAAACCACTGATCTAAACTGTTACGGCTAGCCTAACAACCATCGGAACGTTTTTGGGCTACCCTATAGAACTAGCCGCCGTGCCGCTCGCTTCTGTCTGTATGACTCATCGCCCGGCCGGTCGCGAAGATCGCTGGAATTATCTCGATGACCTCGTCGAGATCATATAGAGTGGCCTCGCAGTACTCCCCGAATATTCGTGATAGATTTGAGATTATATATAAGCAGACCCAAGGCGAATGTTAGTCAGTCAGTTAGTTAGTTTAGTTAATCATTGAATGTTGAATAGATATTAGTGGTAAAGTTATAAGACTAGTTTAGTGAGTTAAATTGTATACAGTGGTAGTGAATAAAGAGAGTATTAGTTGAAAATAGTCAAGTTGTAATTCTGTTAAGAACCCACGGGAAAAACGTAACATTTGGTGTCAGAAGTTGGATTGTGAAGGGACCGGACTTGCGAAGTATTTTTCATGGAAAGAAGTACAAGTACGTCAACGAGACCGTTTGGTAAAATTTTATAACATTCTATGGTCAATACAAGGCAACAAACGGCGGAAAAGGAGCAAATAAATAAAATGTTGGCCGATTTCATGGATAATTTAAATGCTGAGAGGCGAGCGGATCGGGAAGAGGAAGAACGTAAAAAGCAGATAGAACAGGACCGGCTTCAGAAAATTTTTCAAGATCAAGAAGACAAAAGGCAAGCAGAACAGCACCGGCTTCAGAAAATTTTACAAGACCAGGAAGATAAAAGCCAAGCAGAACAGGACCGTCTTCAGAAAATTTTAAAAGACCAGGAAGACAAAAGGCAAAAAGAACAGGACGACCGGCTTCAGAAAATTTTGCAAGACCAAGAAGACAAAAGACAAGCATAGCAGGACCGGCTCCAGAAAAATTTACAAGACCAAGAAGCTAAAGGGAGCGGAACGGGAACACGATGAACGTAGAAGGCAAGCAGAACAGGACCGGCTTCAGAAAATTTTGGACGGGCAAAATGAGAAATTTGAAAAAGAAGTAGACAATATACAAAAGGAAATGAAGAATCTTCAGGCAGAAGTTACCAGACTAAAAAATCAAGGACCCACCGAGAGCAGGGTATTCGCCACAGGACAAAATATAAAACCTCCAACGTATGACGGTCAAACATCTTGGACAATGTACAAAAGACAATTTGAAGCCGCTGTTGTTGCCAACGGTTGGAATGATGAAGAAATGGCTACATCACTAGTGGTAGCGCTTCGTGGATCTGCCCTGGAACTATTACAGACTATTCCCATCAGCCAGCAGGGGAAATATGACATACTGGCAGCTGCCCTAGAGAGACGATTTGGAGACCAACATAGAAGACAACTTTATCAGGCACAAGTTAAGTCCCGACATCAGAAGCCTGGTGAAAACCTGCAAGAGTTTGAGGCAGACATTAGACGTCTCATTCAATTTGCCTACCCGCTAGCGACAGAGGAATTTCAAGAGGAACTTGTGGCTGAATATTTCGTGGATGGTGTCAGAGATCCAGAAATTCAGAAGATGTTACGTCTAGCCAAATTTGATAACAGCCGTGAAATTTTGGGTAGAGCTCTGGAAATCGAGGCGGCCTGTAACATCTCTAAGCCAGCACTCAGGGACGTATCCATTAAGGAAGAAAATTTGGCGAACAGTTGTGAACTAACTGAAATGGGCGGTATTTTGAAGAAATTAACCGAAGTTCTTCAGGCCACGGGGAGATTCCGGGAGTCACTAGAAGTTAGGCCATACAACCGTAATCAGTGCTATAGATGTGGCAAGACTGGACACTTCAAAAGGAACTGTCGAGTACAAAGATTCCAGGAGCCAATAGAAGATAGGTCACATAACCGAAATACATCAAATCAGTGCTATAGATGTGGAATGACTGGACAATTCAGAAGGGATTGTCGAGTACGGATATTCCGGGAGCCAACAGAAGTTAGACCATGTAATCGATAGGCTATAAATCAGTGCTATAGATGCGGCAGGACTGGACATTTCAAAAGGGACTGTCAAGTACAAAGATTCCGGGAGCCACTAGAAGATAGGCCACGTAACCGAAATGTTTCAAGTCAGTGCTATATATGTGGCAACATTGGGCATTTTAAGAGACACTGTCGAGTACAACTACGACCTACAGCTCCATCCAGAGACAACAGCAGTTCAAAGCCAAGTCAGGAAGAGTTGAAACAATATAACTTTAAGGCTAAGCACAGGGAAGGAAGATGGCATAGTAATACAGATGCTTTATCCAGAAGGTCATGTGAGGATAATTATAAATATCGCCAAAGAATTGACCAACGAGAAGGAATCACTCCCATTAGGCGAATCAAGTTTAAGGTTGATCAGGGGACCACAGAGCAACTAAAGAAAGATCAACTTGATGATAATGAAATAGCACTACTACTGAAAGCTAAGGAAGAACGTCAACCAAGACCAAGCTGGAGATATATTTCAACTAAGGGATCTACTTTTAAATCTCTGTGGGCTCAGTGGGACTCCCTGGTAGTTGAAAATGGGCTCCTTAAACGAGCCTGGGAAAGCGCCGATGGCAAAGTAGTGAAGACACAGTTAGTGGTACCAAGGAAGAGGGTATCGGAAGTTCTGGACGAAGTACATAATAGAAAGTTTGGTGCTCATCTCGGAGTTAACGGAATGATTGACAAGATCCGCGACAGATTTTACTGCCAGCAGTGTTCAGCCTCTGCCTCAAGTCAAGGACCCCAGACAAGATCCAGTGGGAAGATGAAACAGAATGATGTGGGAGTACCGTTTGAACGTCTCGGTAGTGACCGAATGAAGCCTCGATATGATCTCCAAGTTAACTCTGGGGGATTTCGGATGAACGATAAAGTCTGGTTATATAACCCGCAAAGGAAGACAGGAAGATCTCCCAAGCTAACACCAGTATGGGAAGGACCCTATACGGTCATCAAAAGAATTAATGACGGTGTATAGAATTCAGCGTAGCCCCATAAGCAAACTGAAAGTTGTCCACCTCGACAGGTTGAAAGCATATCACGGACATGAAGTAGCTGATCGGGACGATCAGAATTAAGAGGGAGGCAATGTTACGGCTAGCCTAGCAACCATCCGAACGTTTTTGTGCTACCCTATAGAACTAGCCGCCGCGTGCCGCTCGCTTCTTTGTCTGTATCGCCCGGCCGGTCGCGAAGATTCAGGATCGCTGGAATTATCTCGATGGCCTCGTCGAGATCATATAGAGTGGCCTCGGAGTACTCCCCGAATATTCGTGATAGATTTGAGATTATATATAAGCAGACCTAAGGCCAATGTTAGTCAGTCAGTTAGTTAGTTCAGTTAATCACTGAGTGTTGAATAGATATTAGTGGTAAAGTTATAAGACTAGTTTAGTGAGTTAAATTGTGTACAGTGGTAGTGAATAAAGAGAGTATTAGTTGAAAATAGTCAAGTTGTAATTCTGTTAAGAACCCACGGGAAAAACGTAACAATACGAAGTAAAACTAAGGCAATAAGTGCAACATTGATATTGCATAAGGCTAGTTGTCCAATGAAACCAAGTCATGGAAAAATGCAACGCGATCTACATACCAACTACCACAGCAATAATTCACGCATTGAAAACATTAATGCAAACCGAAAAATAAAGTTTTTACAAAGAAAATCTTTAAATTTTTACTATGCTAATGCAAACTTGAGAGCTTGCTGAGTGTTCTTCAAGGAATCAGAACGTTCCTACACAATAACGGGAGTTATGAGAACAACCCTAACATAGCCATGAAAGGTTGTGCTTGCCGCCCCTAGATATTTATCTAAAGAAGGTAGCTCTGACTGCATTGCTAAGGCGCAGAGTCATTGGTGTGCAACTCAGTGTAGAATGTGGAGAGACTAGACGCCGCCTGCGGGAAGGGACAGTCGGAAGATTGCCACTAGTACAGGTCAGAGCAGACAGCGTACCTCCCAAGCTTGTCTTCGACAAACTCCACGATGTTCAAATAAAAGCAAATGAGCCTATAACCGAAGGTGCGGTTAACATTTTCGTGGATGGCTCAAAAACCAAGGAAGGTGCAGGCTGTGGAATTTACTCCCTACCTATCGCAACGTTGGTACATAATGAAAAGAAAGATCACCCATGAAGACTTTAGGGCAAGATGGGACAAACCAACTAGCTGTCGACTTGTCAGGGAGCTACCAAGCTACCCCAATGAGTCTACAATAAAGCCATACCTGGGTATGTCAAAGAACCTACAACTACTCAGGGCAGGCATTCTGACTAGACGTTGCCAGCTAAGAAAGCATCTCTACATAATGAGATTTATTTACTTATTTATTTACAAATTTGATACACTATAGAATAAGATATTCTAAATGGTACAACACATAATCAATTGAATGTAGAACAAAGTGACTTAGCTAGGTACACACAAAAAAGGTTAATTTACGCATTACTTAACATTCTCTTTACAGATCCCAAACTAACATAAAAAATATCACAATCAGGGAAAAACCTATTATAGTTATAAACTAAACGATCGACAAAAGCATTAAAGCCATAGTTAGTTATGTGATAACGCTCATAAAATAAGTGTACTTGTCTTGTACGTCTTATAGGAATTAAAAACTTGATTAAATTTAAAAGATGCACTGATCTTTAATGCCGCCATTAACAAGTTTGTGGAGAAACAGTAAATATGCTTGTCTTCGACGACACTCACGGTTTTTGATGTCACAAAGCAAAAGTCTAGTATTGTAAGGAACGTTAATATAAGGAAAGTGAAATTTAAACAAAAGATATTTAAGAAATTTACTTTGAACTGTTTCAAGTATTTGTATATGACAAGCGTAATGTGGTGACCAGATCACAGAACAGTACTCTAACAAACTACGAATTAGACAATTTTACAAACAAGTAATCGCTTTTGTATCTCTAATGTGCTTTGAATTTCTTTTAATGAAACCCAGCATCCTATATCCTTTCAGAACAATGCTATCTATGTGCAGATTAAATGTTAGGTCTGTGTCGAATATTATTCCAAGATCGTTAATAGATGATACATGTTCGATTGTTGTATTACCAATGGTATAAGTATTGATCGATGGATTACGACGTTTGTGGAAACTAATTGACTTACATTTGGACAAGAAGTTAGATTCGCACCACTCAACAAATGTATCAAGATCAGGCTGCAAGCCGTTAGAGCCAGGACCAATGGTGCTGAAGGTTTGAGGTCGTCGGCGAATAAGAGGCACTGAGATGATTTGAAATATGAAAGAACATCGTTAATAAATAATACGAAGAGCACAGGACCCATATGTGAACCCTGGAGAACGCCAGACGTCACAATTACGTCACAAGAGACCGAACCACAAATAATAACACGTTGACGACGCTGAGATAGATAAGATTTAATTAATTTAATGTAACTACCAGAGGCACCGATCTCGGACAATTTCTTTATGAGTAAAAGATGGCAGACACTATCGAATGCTTTAGATAAATCAGTATAAATACTGTTAACCTGACAGCCAGCTTCAACGAATGAAATAAGAAAGTTTTGATAAACTGCTAGGTTAGTACAAGTAGAACGACCCCTATAAAAACCATGTTGTTCAGGTATACTGTAACTTTTATATGTGTTAAAAATTTCATCAGTAAGAACTGACTCAAAAAGTTTAGGTATGGCAGAAAGAAGAGATATGCCTCAATAATTACTGACAATCGACCTATCACCCGATTTATAAATTGGAAAGAGATTAGAATTTTTCCACATCAAAGGAAAGTAGCCGGCGTCCATTGTTTTTTGAAAGAGAATTTTTAATGGGTTTACAAGGGAGGTGCAACATGATTTCAATAATAAAGGTGGAATGCCATCAGGGCCAGCTTTTTTAGATATATCCAAGGATGTTAATTTCTCCCTAATTTCCTCAGTGGTAAAAATATGAAAAGACAATATGGTAGAAAATTTTGCAGGGCTATTATTAGTTAAATCTACATTCTCGTGATTTGAATAGCAGGACTGAAAGTGCGAGGCGAACGCGTCAGCAATATCATTTGTATTATTGAGTGATAGATGATTGTACTGCATTATGCTGGGTAGATTAGAAACACCCTTTAAACATTTCATATAGGACCAAATATTTTGATATTTTCGGGAATCAGATGTTCTGCTTTAGAAACAAAAGTTAAGTAACACAAGTCTGTCCGAAACTTGACTTCCCGCCTTATGTTGGAAAAAACTTTATAATCACTCTGCAAGCCGGATCTTTTAAATCTTCTGTGCAGTCTGTTCTTTTTGGCCATAAGTTTACGCAGATCTTTATCAAACCAACAGGGATATTTCTAACTTTTAGTAGTTTTTTTTTCGAGACATAGATATCTATACCCTTGAAAAGGATCTCGTAAAATTTATGGACGGCCAAATCGATGTCCAAAGTGGAACCCAAAAATGACCAGTCTGTCGAATCATAAAAATTGTTTAATTCCGTAAAATTGGCATCGTCGAAGAGATAAAAAGTGGAGGTACTACTATTCCTTAATTCAGGAATATAATGAATGTCGAAGTAGCATTCGATGGCCGGGTGGTAAGTGTCAATCTTTACTAGAGGATCTGAGCACAACAAAACAGTTGACTTCGCGAATTCGTCACTAAAGATAAAATCCAAGATTCGACCATGGCAGTTCGTGTGCGGATTGATCTGCTGAAGTTCCAGAAAAAAACATGGAAACCAAAGCTGTTTCAGCAGTGGGTGAATTCAGCTCTAGAGGGACTAATGAATCGACTTCAAAAAACCACTGGATAGTGGGAAGGTTAAAATAGCCACACAGAATAAATTTATGATTATTATATTCATTCTTTAGAGATTTGCAGGTATTGCAGAATGATTGATAACACTCCACAGATGATGAATTTGGTGGAATATAAACGCAACAAATCATGACTTTAATATGATTAACGATCAGTCGTACCCATACATCTTCGTAAACGAGGTTGACGGGGAAATCTATAAGAGATGCTTGGATATTATTAGACGTGGCAATCAAAACTCCGCCACCGCGCTGATAGTTTAGTTCATCATAATTACGGTCCCTGCGAAAGACATTAAAACGCGAATCAAATATCTCTGAATTTAAAATGCCATCATTTAGCCACGTTTCAGACAAAAATACAATCTCATACTCTAATGCGTGAGTACTCGCCAAGAGCTCACTCGATTTCGTTCTAAGACCTCTTACATTCTGATAATATATACCTAACTTACTACAGTCGACGTCATTTAAAAAATTTAATTACTACTGTTAATTTCATTGTTAGGATGATCCAGAAAGTTATTGGAGTCGGTTTGAACATTAAATATATTGGAGTTTATGTGCTCAAAAAGCTGCCTCTTCGCATTGTAGGTAGGGCCACCATAGTAGTTGAGTTCGCTGTCCCGGGAAAACTCGTTAAAGCTAAGAAACTTTGCAGCGGAGTCCTTCTCATTATGAAGGACCCTCTTGATGACCAAATCAGATTCGTAAGTAAAGTTATTAAGGATGGGTCTAGACGCAGCGTAAGGAAGTCCGATGATAATAAGGTTTGTGTGAGAGAATTTATTGAGGATAGGACCAATTAGGTCGTCGTTGATAGTTCTACCCATAAAGGCGTCAGAATTGCCATAGAAGAGGATGACATGATTATTTACGGGGTTTCCCCAATTTATGAGATAGAAAAAATATATTTCATCAATAAAAACCAATAATAACAATGATTACATATTAAATAACAACCTGTAAACAAATGCAATCTACAATAAATCTTTAACAGATTCAAAAGTTGCCTAGGTTCGTTATAAATATCACGTTCATTAAGAGATTTGAGGAACCGAGTGTAAATGGAGGAAAAGTCAATATTAGCTACCCACAGACCAGCATTATTTCCTGCGGGAATGTAGAATCTCACGGGAAAGAACGCCAGTTAATGAGTAATAAGATGATATATCCGCATACCATCTTTCTTGTCACGTTATACCGACGTTCAAGCCCGGCAAGATTGATACCCATACACCAGCGTTCTTTCCCATGGGAATGTCGAATCTCGCAGGGAAAAACGCCAGTTAATGAGTAATCATTGAGAGGAACAGTGTCCTCCCAGATGATTAATTTGTCCACTATCCAACATTCTTTCCTTTCACAGGCACTTTGGATAGAAATAACTGGAGATTTAAACGGATTATTTTCCCCGCAAAATATGAGATTGAGAGGAAAGATTGTATGAAAATTATTTGTGTTAGGGGCGATCAAAGTTGTATTATTCCTTTAATATTTTGAAAGGAAAGAACGCTAGAAGAATGAATGCCGGGTAATAAACGCTGGTGTATGGGTAGCTAATGTCAAAGATCTACCTAGTCTGGTTGAACGACAAATGTAAGAGTTCATAGCATAGCGTGCAATGTAAAGGCACAGAGAATACTGTATTGGAACGTGTTACCCCAGTAGGAACGTGAGCGTCAATACATTCAAGCAATGCAGAGCAATTCACATTACAATTTGTAATTTTAAACAACAATTTTACATCTTTAAGTTTAAGCCTTACAAGTAATGTATTCAAATTGAGTTGATATCAGATGCCAATTTAAATGATGAAATTTATGTTGGATTTGCTCTATCTTATTTATATAACATTGTTCGGTAGCATGGGGACCAGACGGTTGAGGCATACTCCGAATACGGTCTTACCAGGTGTTCAAAAACCATTTTTGAACATGCTTTCAAATCTAACGATTTAGTTTTGTACAATTTTACATTTCCCGCCACTGTGCGCATTCTAAATAAACATTAAGAACCTTGGCGATACTACTAACGCCATCTCTGGTTACAACGTTTATCCACTGCTTCACACAGTCTAGAAAGCTAAAAGTTAAGCGTCCTCAAAAAGCCTCCGACCAATCATAGCGCTTCCCGCTTTATCCCGGCGGTGTTACTAGCGCCATCTGTTGTAACCACCTTTACTCATCTGAAGCCGGCCGCGTATCCTAAACTCATCTGACCAATCATAGCGCTTCCCGCTATACCCCGGCGACCGAGTCGACCAATCACAGCGCATCCTACAGGATAGCCACTTCACCCAACCTAAAATTCCCTAAAATTAAGATCTTTGATAATCGAATTTCATGAAAACTAGTGATCAGATTCCAACCGGATTTGTATTAAAATTCATAATATTAATTTAGACAACCGGTCATGTTAAGTTTTTACACAGTATCTCCGTATTTATTACATTATGCATTATTTCCCTTTCCATGCCTGAAGCGATGCATCTTCTCCCACCAGAAGTGGCGGTAATAACTTCTTCAAGTTGATCTAGTTCCCACGTTCTAGAAAAAAGTCGTTTCTTGAACCTCGACCATGTAAGTCGCTCTAAGGCGCTGTTCCCGCCGACATGGCGCGCAATCCGCCATGTCGGCCAGTTTTCACGTTTTGAGACCCACTAATCTCTCTAGTTCGTTACTCAAGTGACATAGTACTATCCAGGCATAATCATCGTCATATCAAGCCTACAAAAAGGTATTAATCGGCAACCTGACTGCCATTATTCTCACTAGTCTCACGCCGTGCAATGGCGCTCCAATTGGACTCATCCATGGGAGTTCTACAATCGAGCCCTGTCTCGAACCACACTCAATCGAGCGTAGTCTCGGAATCTCAAGTAAGTAAACGCACATGTTTACAATCACATTCTCACAAATCGCAGTACCGTGCTGTGCTTGCGTCTCCATTAGGCCTTGTCCATGGGGTTATCAATATTCGAGTTTCACCTCGAATCTCACACGTTTACATTCACATTATCTCAAAGGCGGTACCATGCAGTCCCCATTAGGCCTTGTTCATGGGGTTATCAAATTAGAGTCTTGTATCTAACCACTATCTCACAAATCGCAGTACCGTGCTGTGCTTGCGTCTTCATTAGGCTTTGTCCATGGGGTTATCAATATTCGAGTTTCATCTCGAATCTCAAACGTTAACATTCACATACGTTTATATTCAACATTCTCTATCACGAGTATACCACTGGGTCGCTATACTCTTGCCTTATTCTCATATAAGGATTAAACGGCACTAGTCTGCCAATGTACTCAAATTCTCACAAATCACAAAGGCTATATCCCATACGCGGATTTCAGCTTCCTTATGCTACCAGCATAGCATATTTAGTAATCATTTATGCGTGTACCAAGAAGCCGCATTCACAAGGCATTCATGTCATGCCATATGCACTAACTGCATACCAGAATCAAACCACTACATCCAAGTCATTCATATTTGCAAGAAATCAAACAACACTGTAAATAGAAGCTAGCCATAGACCTAGCAAGTGTTTTTTAAAGTGACTTTCCCCCCAGTGTTGGAAGAACTGCTGAACATTGAATGTTTCTCGTCAATGGTGAACATAGTATACATATTAGCTTATAGGTGGACTTTAAGGTAATATCAATCCTGTTATTATTGCTTGTATATTATTGTATTTCATATCAAAGCTAAATCAGCTAACAGAGTTGATAAGTAGCTGTTCCCCAGGAACTCTAACAGACATTTAACTGTGCATAGCTTCAAGGTTATGATTATAACCATATATTAGTATAGTATTACCACTCTTCCTGCATTGCTTTAGATTTTAAGAGCTTTATTTATGTCATACTCTTCAAGGTCGAAACTTTGCCTCGACTGACATTGTTCATATCGTAGCACTGACTAGGTACAATAATTCACTTTTTATATTTTCTGTATTTATGAGCTTCTAGTTATTTTCAAGTAAAGTAACTTATTAAAATATTCATATAATGCTTTTTGTTTTATTTACAGAATGACTTTAGAACTAGCCCTATGGTAAATTTTAGTGCCTAAGAGCACATCTCTTTTTGTTTAGAAAATCGACCAAGATCGACTCTGAAACACCAGGCTGTAATAAAGTACCTTTATAGCTTTAGTGCTGACAAAATCAGCTGTACACCGTCTTAAGAAACCTAGCATTTGCAATGCCTTGGAGCCCATCTGCTGAAGGTACCATCAAACTGAACACCAAGGTTCCTAATTTCAGTCACATGATGTAACACTGTACTATTTAGGGTGTAGTTGAATGCAATAGAGTTCCTAACTCGACAAAATGACATAAGATGGCACTTGGCAGCATTTAGTTGCATGCCACTTTTAGAACACCAGTCACTCAATCGATTCAGGTCAGATTGCAGCTTGCAACAATCATTAATGGATTGAACCCTATTGAAAAACTGAAAATCATAATAGAAAATAACTATGATGAAAACAATTTTTTATATCATTAATAAACATATTAAACAACAAAGGACCCAGGTGAGACACTGAGGCACCTTTATTCCCGCAGACTTAAAATCATTGATCATAACAACTCGTTTACGCCCAGATCGGTAACTTATCAACCAATCCAACAGACTACCATTGATTCCACGCTCACACAATTTCCCATGATTAACTCTATCAAACGCCTTTGCAAAATCCGTATATATGGAATGCACCTCTTATCCTCGCTCCATTGAATCCGACAGAAATTCTTCATACAATATTAAGTTTAGCTCAGTTGATTTCCCAGACCTAAATCCAAACTGTTGGTCGACAAGGTCGCCATCTAATTTAGATCACAAAAAGTCGCAGATTATACTTTCAAAAACTTTGAGGATGGTACTAATAATGCCTATATGTCTATAATTTATAATATTACTTCTATTGCCAGATTTATGGATTGGAGTGATATAGTTTAACTTTCAACAGTCAGGAAATATTCCGGTGTTCAAAGATTCATTGAAAATATGGAAAAGTGGATGTAAGAGAACAAAACTGCAGTATTTAAGCAGAGATGGGGGCAATCCATTCTGCCCTGTGCCGTCATTAACATCCAAACCAGACTTGTTATAAATACTTGAAATAGCTATATCACAGTGTGAAACATTAATATTATTAGTTGATAGATTATACAAACCATTACCAATATGATTATCACAATATATTGATGAGAAGGAACAGGCAAAACTATCTGCTATATCCTTACCAGAAGAGCATTTCATTTCTTTTGTCTACGTTCACAATTGACGAAATGGAAAAATTGTTTTAAATTACTATTTACAGAGTTCTCAGTAAGGAAAACATATCTTTGATAGCATTGTGAAGTTAATTTTTTACAGATCTTCCTCAATCTTGAAAATTCCCTATAATCTAAAGGTGACCGAGTATTCTTGCAAGCTTTGTGTGCTCTCTTTTTGGACAGAACTGCTGAATTGAGCTCCTCTGAATACCATCTTGGAAAATTTTCAAAGGAACATACATTTCAATTATTGCTCAATTCAAAGTATCGTAAAAGATGGCAGCCAGGTTTTCCCACTAGCAAGAATCCCAATCAATCAAATTCAAAAAATCACATAGTCCCCGATAATCACTATATTTTTAAAATCTTTATATTAGCCTTCGCAGGTCATACCACTGTTGAAATTGCTACACTCAATACTGATTTCAAGTCTTAGTGGTAGATGATAGCCGTCCATTGAATCAATTCCTCATACGCCCGACTGACATTAACACTCCTCGAATCTGCAACAAGGACCGGGTTCAGTAGAGACCCACTGGTGTTTGCCACCTGGTTCACCTGACCTGAAACAGGCCATTGTATGTACACTTGCTGGAGACAGTAAGGATTCGTTCGACTAAATTTGGAGGAGTATTAGTTAATGCATAACATGCAGAACTCAACTCCTGTCTCTCCCAACCAGCTCGAGGTACAGTAACAGCCACATCAGGATACTTTTGCAAGAGATTCGACATTGTAACTAAAAATCTGGTATTTGACAGCAGGTGAATGAGGAGAGAAATAGACTGATGATATCTATATATTATGTTCCAGTAAAGAAATTCAGAACATCTATGAGTCAAGATGAGTCTGGGGACCTAGCCATTCTGGATATGCCAGGTGATGCGATGGTTTCTAAGTTAGGCTTCCACGAGGGGCTGAACTTCTCTTCCCTACGACGGAGGATTGGATGGAGGGAAGGACGGAATCCGGGGATGGGCAAGCCTGGTTCACAGACCGATCCAGAATGGGAACACGGTCCGGAGCTGGTGCGTACTGTGAGGCCTTGGAGCGGGAATTATCCGCCTCACTAGGCGAGCACACTACGGTCTTCCAAGCGGAAATTTTTGCGATCATGATGGGGGTCTGGGAGTCGTTAAGGCTCAATGTCGGTGGCGGGAGGATTTTCTTCTGCTCCGACAGCAAGGCCGCACTCATGGCGCTGAAATCAGTCCGCACGCGCTCTTTGTAGTTAAGGGAGTGTAGAAGCTGGCTGATTGAACTTGCACATTAAAACATTAACTCAGTTCTGCTTAACTATATTCTTATATCCCACATCACCCACGCCTATTTGCAGCGGATCGTCGAGTATTATTGATTACATGTGTTCGGATTGTAGTGTTGTGTATTGTTCAGTTGTGAGTGCCGGTATTTCTGATCATGAAGCAGTTTTAGCTATTTTTGACCACCTTAACGTTGAAAATAAGACTCAATGAAGAAGAGGAAGAATATTTAGTAGTGGTAATTTTTGTAAATTTCGTCAGTTGTGTCAGAATGGTAACTGGTTGGAAATAATGCAGTCTCCACAGCCTTTGGTATCGTTACATTCGGTTGTACTGCATGTTAACAGAGCATTTCCATTCAGATGGATCAAGCATAAGGCAAGAAAGAAGAAACCATGGCTTACGGAGGGTTTAAGGATTTCTGCTAGAAACTTGCGCTGCCTTAATAACATTAAAAAGTTTTTCCTAAACAATTCTGATTTTGTATCTTATTGCAATAGATATCCTAGTATTTGTCGTCGATTGGTGAAAGTAGCTAAGGAACTTCACCACAGCAGTAGGCTGTCGGAGGCTAAAAATAAGCAAAAGGAATCCTGGTCTATTGTGGGAGAATTGTGTAACCGTCCCACGCAGCATAGTTGTCGCGAAATTGATGTAGATCCCAACACATTAAATTAATTTTATTGTAGTGTGGCTGGTAGTTTGACTGATAAAATTTCAACCTCGGGGAATCCTCTAAATTATCTCGCACACGTATCTGTTGCAGATTCGTTTTGCTTTGCCCCTGTTTTAAAGTGTGAGATCTATGAAGCACTTGGTGATATTAAGAATTCTAAGTCGTGTGGTGACGATGAAATATCTTGCGAATTACTTCGAGCATTGCCTGATGATGCGTTGGAGATCTTGGCATTTGGTATCGACGATTCGTGGTTGACAGGTAGATTTCCTTCATGCCTAAATTCAGCCAAGGTTATTCCTTTGCATAAGGGTGGCGACTTTCAGGATCCTTCTAACTATCGTCCGATATCTTTGCTTTCGACTGTATCCAAAGTAATTGAAAAGATCGTTAAAGGCAGAATATGGAGTTTCCTTCAGTTACACAATCTTGTATCGTCAAGGCAATTTGGGTTTCAGGGTTCCTTGGGAACCCACGATGCTATTTTTGATCTTATCACTATCGTTAACCGCGATCTTAATGATGGTAGGGCAGTGGCTGCGGTATTCTGCGATCTTACCAAGGCCTTTGACTGCGTTAACCATGAAATATTCCTTTCCAAGCTTGAGTTGTATGGATTTAAGGGCTCTTCTCTTGCTTGGTTTCGCTCGTATTTTGAGGATCGACGGCAGTTTGTTGTTGTGTCAGGTTGTAAGTCAACAGTTTTAGATATCAGGGGATTAGTTCTGGGACCCCTTCTGTTTTTAATTTATATTAACGATCTTGTTAGTGTCGGGATATCTGGTGGTTTTACGCTTTTTGCAGATGACACCTCTGTTGTGTATGTATGTTGATGACTCTATTGATACTTTGAGGCAGAATGTATCCCGAGACATATTGGAGATAAAGGCCTGGTTTGATTGTAACAAACTTTCCTTAAATATTAATAAAACCCATGTAATGGGTTTCCGATGTGACATGGCGGGGCTGAGTTTGGGCAATGAACCAGTGGATGTGAGGCCTGCTGCTAGGTTTCTGGGAGTTTTCATTGACTGTGAGTTACGTTTTCAGGATCAAAATTACATAGATAATGTTCTTATAAATTTTGATAATATTTTAGATTTTAATATGCATGTCTTTGACCCACTGTTATCGGATCATTTAGCAATTGGTATGAGTTTTAAAGTAAGCAGAATGTATGTGATGACTGAGCATTTTGAGTGCAGACCAATCACTAGCCAAGGTTTGCGTAGAATGTATGAAAACTTAGAGGATGTTGACTGGGGTTTTGTAAGTGAATGGGAAGGGAGTGTCGATTCAGGGTTCAGCCGGTTTCTCCACATCTTGGTGTCGGGTGTGGACAGATTCTTCCCAAGAACGAGGAGGAAATCATCACACAAACAAAAAAATGTAGACTGGTACAATAATCATTTAAAAAATATGAGGGAAACTCTGAAATTTCTTGAGGAACTCTGTAAAAACAGACCTTCTGAATATCTGAGGGAATACCTTAAAGCATTGAAAAAAGAATATAGGCTAAATATACAAACAGCTAAATATACTAGGTGCCTCAAATGTAGTAAAAGCACCTTGGGATGTTGTAAATAATATCAGAGGAAGAAACACTTCTGCAGGGGGTGAGGAACTATCACCTGATGATTTCAACCACTTTTTTGCAAATATTGCCCAAGAAACACTATTAAAGATCCCCACTACAGGCATAGAACCGAAAGATTATATAACTGCTTCGGGTTTCAAAGTACAAGTAAATTTCGGTTTCCAAGAGGTCAGCTACAACCAGGTAGGAGACTCACTTAAAAATAAAAAAAAGTAAAGATATATATGATATGAGTGAATCTATGTTAAATTCATTTAAAGATACATTAATTCTACCTCTCACAAAACCGATAAATCAATGCATAAAGTGTGGTGTTTTTCCAACTTGTCTAAAGAGAGTGAAGGTTGTGCCAGTATTTAAGAGGGGGACAAAAATAACTTGTCAGACTACCGACCCATTTCACTCGTTCCAGTGCTCTCAAAAGTTTTTGAGTACTTGCTTACACAACAACTATATACTTATTTTGAGAGCAATAAACTGTTCACAGACAGTTAGTACGGTTTCAGATCAGAGAGATCTAAAACATTGGCTGTTTTGAATTTTCTGGAGTTTGTAGCAGATGCTTTTGAGAGGGGGTGCTGCGATCTCTCAAAGGCTTTCGTCCGCGTATCCCATGAGATACTGTTGGACAAACTGAACTGGTATGGAGTGGATGATGTGAGTGTGGGTTTGATTGGTTCATACTTGGAAGGTAGACATCAGAGGACAGTGTACAATGGCAGAATGTCTGATTCGTGGGCTGCTGTGGAGCATGGAGTGCCACAGGGTTCAGTATTGGGGCCTCTGCTTTTTCTTATTTACATAAATGACATCAATATGGCAGTACCAGGGGCAGAGGTCTTGTTGTTTGCTGATGATACGAGCATGGCAGGAGGTGGAAGTGATCGTGATGTCCTGAGTGCAAGTATGAAAAAAAAATAATAGAGTTGAGCGCCTGGGTTAAAACAAATAAACGTACTCTTAATGAGAGTAACACAGTAAATATAGTGTGTTTGGACTGCGAGAACTGGAGGGAGGTGGCTCTGAGGGGGTGAGGTTTCTGGGAATATACCTTGATCCAGCCCTAAAATTTGAAACTCATGTGGAATATATGGCTCCACGGTTGGCCAAAAACATCTTTTTATAAAAAAAAAACCTCAAGGATTATGCCGGAGACTGTGCTTTTTCAGACATACCATGCCCTATTCCACTTCATAGCGGTCTATGCTATTTTAACATGGGGACACTCGGCACATTCTAATAGGATCTTTGCACTACAACAGCAAGCTAGCTGGTACGTATTATCTCTGGCATCAGATACAGGGATGATGCTAGACATGCACTTGCAAGGCTTGGTATTGTGGCTATTCCTTGTCAGTACATATATGATTGTATTATCTACTGTCGTAACAACATGGAACAGTATAATACGAATAACTTTTATCATCAATACCCCACTAGACAAGGGCATCAAATAAGACTTGAATTTTTGACACTGCATAAGACGCGTATGTCTTTTAATTATTACAGTCCCACTTTTTATAATAAACTCCTCGAAAGTTAGACAGTTCAAGGCAAAAATGAAAAATGATTTAAAAAGTAATGCTTTTTATAGCATCAATGAAATTATGCGACAACAAATTGTAGCATGTTAATTTTAACAAATCTTAATAGTATTATAAATTTGAATCTATTTGTGTTGATATTCTAAGTTTTTAATTTTGTTTTAAATATGTAACTTTCATTGATTATATTATGGTGCATGTGTGCTGATACATTTTATATGTAAAAAACCAGACTATGGACGAGCGTAAAATTACTCTGTAATTATTAACGTAATATATATATTTATTTATCACATTACATATTAACCTAAGCAAAAGATTGTCATCTGCATGTTTTGCAGCGAGAGCTACTAGGGACCCACTTGGTTCTGGAGTGGCACCAGATGTGTATTTTGCTTTGTTCGATTCACACTTGAGGTACTGCATACCATTCTGGGGCATGAGTAGCCAATATTTACTGAATATTCTGGTTGTTCTTCAGAAGAAAGCAGTGCGTTACATCATGGGGGTTAGTCAAAGGCAATCATGTCGTCCAATTTTCACAAGAAGATTTTAACATTGACATATCTCTTTATTCTCGAGACTGCCACTTTAGTCCACAAGAATATAGGTTCGATCGAACGTCTTCCTAGACTGCACAATACTCGTGGCGCTAATAATCTCCTTTTTCCTATCCCTACAAGCAACCTTACCAAAATATCATTAATTAAAATTAAAATCTGTCAACACCCATGAAGATCTACGGGTAAAAATATCCGGGGATCTTAAGTGGGAACCTCACATCAATAGTGTGGTGAAGAAGGCAAATACATTAATATACTTAGTCCAAAAAGCATTCCAGGACTTGCCTGAACAAATGGTACTAAAAATCTACAAAACTTATATTCGACCAAGGCTAGAATTTGCCTATACTGTGCGGAACCCATATTATATAAAGGACATCAAGCAACTGGAGAGGGTACAAAGAAAAGTGACTAAAATACCTCTAATGCTAAGGACCATGGAGCACACAGACAGACTAGAACATTTGCATCTAACATCACTTAGGGAGCGAAGATCCCGTGGAGACCTAATCGAGACCTTTAAGTGGACCTCTGGATATTACCCTTGCAGAAACATATATACACTAATTACGTCGCGGCCGTTAAGGGGTTACACTAAAAAGTTGGAGAAGGACAATTGGTTAATCGTGTGGTCTACAAATGGAACAATCTCTACAGGAATACAGTGTCTGTAAACAATATAAACACTTTCAAGAAGATTCTTGAAAGTAGATACTTGATGCCGAAATTAAAAAAAAAGTGTCCACTTTGTCCACAGACTATAAAGCTTGATGGGAACAACTTCATCGGTTCTGCCGCTTGTTTGTTTCTATAATTTACGAAAGTAAAAAAATCTATAATCATCTCCCGGCAGATATTAAATCTCTGCATCTTTTGCGATTATTTAGAAGTCACTTAAAAAGATTATTGGTGAGTAAGGCCTACTACACTTAACTTAATTTTGTCTACAGAACAACTCCCCAATATATGGAAGACAGCTAGAATATCACCCATATTAGTCTGGGGACCCTGATCAAGTAAGCAATTACAGACCAATCTCAATACTTTGCAATTTCTCAAAAATATTTGAAATTATCTTGCACCAGTCCTTGTTTAATCACGTCAAAGGTCTTATCTCTATTGACCAGCATGGGTTTTTTAGTGGGCGGTCATGTGTTACAAATTTGTCGTGTCTATCGGCCCATATCTGCGAATCTATTGGCACACATACTCAAGTTGATGTTATTTACACAGACTTTCAAAAGGCGTTTGACCGAATAGATCATTATATCTTGTTGAATAAATTGAATCAGTATGGGCTCTCAGATGGTCTAATTAATTTGTTTTGCTCATATTTGCTTAATAGATACCAGCTTGTTGAGTTTGAAGGCTTTAAATCAGAAATAATTAATGCCACTTCAGGTATACATCAGGGTTCCAACCTGGGTCCCCTTTTGTTCATATTGTTCATCAATGACTTAGTTACCCTAATCAAATGTTGTAATCTGGCTTATGCTGATGACTTAAAGCTATATCTTAGGATCAATACTTTAATGGATTGCTTATTTCTTCAGAGTTGTTTGAATGACCTGGAAGTTTGGTGTGTTGAGAATAGGCTGGGACTGAATGTGGCTAAATGTAGTGTGGTTGGTTATTCCAGGTCAGGGTCCCCTATCATCTACAACTATTTCATTGACAATACCGTCTTGAATAGACTTGACCAGATTACTGACCTTGGCATTACCTTCGACACCGAATTTAGTTTTATACCCCATATTAGCAACATTGTAAGTTCAGCTTTGAAAAAGTTAGGGTTCATAATTAGAAATTCTGAAAACTTTACTCTCGAAGCTACATTGATTCAGACGACCAAAAGAATACTACCTTTTATTTGTGTAGACTGTTTTACAGTAATTAAAGAATCTGCTAGACTAAAAGAGCGAGTCTTACAGCTCGAGAAAGATATTAAAACTATATAGTAGAGTGCCCAACGCAGTAAAAGCCTTCTATAAAATGATTTCTGTGGGCACCTCGGGGTTACAAGCTGAAATTTTCACAGAATGAAGGCTTTATTATATTAATTCAAAATCCGAAGGTAATAAAAAATCATAACAGGCAAAAGGGCAGTATACCTAAAAATCGAGATTATTATATGAACGTGTAGGATATTAAATTATGAATGTTTTCATATATAATTCATCTACATTTTTGTACGAATTATATTTTTTATCCTTGCTTGAAATATGCAGATTACATTGGCCCTTACGGTAAAATAAATCAAAAAATTGAAATATCTCGCTTCGAACCTGGGCAAAATCTGATTGAAATATACTCATTTTTGTATTCACCTCGCATTCTCTCCGAAATGAAGGCTCAAATCAAACATTTTTATTCTTGCAAAAAGTTTGCCTTAAGTATTTAGAATACATAGGTGCATGAATACATTTTTTTTTCTCAAATGGTAATGGAAAAATAGAATTAAATGTAAAAAAGTAATTTTCTTCAAGCAGCGACCGGCCGATCTCTCGCTTCCCGAGCACTCTAGTATCTCACTTTTCTTCATAGCTTCCTCTCTCTCGCGCCTATTATACAATACAATAAGTGCTTTTACACCATTACGGGTTAGAATACTAATAATAATAATAGCTATTATAAATTGAATAAAGTCAATGAAGACATTTTCGATTATACTGAAATTTGTTTTTCCTATACGTTGCTAGGTAATAAAGAAGTAGAAAACAAATCATATACTTAATGCAACTGCTATTAAAAAAAAAGACTAGCTATTCAGAATAGAGAAACTAAAAATGTAAAAAATCTTTATAATAACAAAATCTATTTATCTTCAGTGTCTATCTTATTAAGGAATATACACAATGACTTCAATATTGCCTTCCAGTATTTTTTTTGCATGATCCTATGCACGCTATTTAATTTCTTCTACGTGTACAATCTTTGCTTTCATACAATCTAATAAAAATGTATTTAATTAAGTTTTATTATGTACCGTTTAATCTAATAATAAGTTACCTTTTTACATCCAAAACAGTGGAGTTTATTTATCCACTCTGTTTTTAGTTAAAAAAAAACAGTTAACGAACCTTTTATCTGAACGAGCACTCTTATAAAAAGAATTTCAAGTTCGCAACTATAGTGGGGGATTTACCAATATTTTTGATAAGAAAACAAATTACTTGTACTTCTGGTACATATTAAAAATATACATATTTGTAGAGAATTTGGGGTAAAATTCGGTGCGATATGTGGCCGTTCATGACATCAACCTAGAAGAAAAACTTGCAAAAAAAATACCTGCATTTCATGCTCTAACGGGTTGTCATACAACTAGCCAGTTTTCAGGATTAGGAAAAATAAAATGTTGGAAAATGTATCTAAATTATTCCGATTATTTAGACGGTAATGGGTCCAGGAATTTTCAGATGGCATGTTCAATAACAGAGAAATTTATCATCAAATCCAAACATTTCGTCTATTAACATTTTCAGGACACTATTGGCCTATTCATCGCAGGCAGGTGATATCCAAATTATCCTCAATTTTAACAACACCAGCATTTTCTTCGGATGTAAAAGTATTTATTGCATGTGGATGTAAAGAAAGGTAAATTATTATTAGATTAAATAGGTACATAATAAAACTTAATCAAACAATTTTTTATTAGATTGTAGAAGAAATTAAATAGGTTGCATAGGATCATGCACAAAAAATACTGGAAGGCAATATTGAAGTCATTGTGTATATTCCTTAATAAGATACAGACACTGAAGATAAATAGATTTTGTTATTATAAAGATTTTTTACGTTTTCAGTTTTTCTATTCTGAATAAAAGCTAGTCTTTTTTTAATAGCAGTTGCATTAAGTATATGATTTGTTTTCTACTTCTTTATTACCTAGCAACGTATAGGAAAAATAAATTTCAGTATAATCGAAAATGTCTTCATTGACTTTATTCAATTAATAATAGCTATTATTATTATTGGTATTCTAACCCGTAATGGTGTAAAAGCACTTAATGTATTGTATAATAGGCGCGAGAGAGACGAAGCTATGAAGAAAAGTGAGATACTAGAGTGCTAGGGAAGCGAGAGATCGGCCGGTCGCTGCTTGAAGAAAATTACTTTTTTACATTTAATTCTATTTTTCCATTACCATTTGAGAGAAAAAAAATGTATTCATGCACCTATGTATTCTAAATACTTAAGGCAAACTTTTTGCAAGAATAAAAATTTTTGATTTGAGCCTTCATTTCGGAGAGAATGCGAGGTGAATACAAAAATGAGCATATTTCAATCAGATTTTGCCCAGGTTCGAAGCGAGATATTTCAATTTTTTTGATTTATTTTTCCGTAAGGGCCAATGCAATCTGCATATTTCAAGCAATGATAAAAAATATAATTCGTACAAAAATGTAGATGAATTATATATGAAAACATTCATAATTTAATATCCTACACGTTCATATAATAACCTCGATTTTTAGGTATACTGCCCTTTTGCCCGTTATGATTTTTTATTACCTTCGGATTTTGAATTAATATAATAAAGCCTTCATTCTGTGAAAAGGACCCCGCAGGGAGCTTATGGAAAAGTGGTTTCGGTCAAATTGGCTGAAATTTTGATATCATGTTGTTTTCGAGTTCCCGATCAAAAGTTATCATTGCACCAACGAAATCGTTCGAGCGGTTTTCGAGATATTGGCTGCCAAATCCCATTTTGGGGTATGCGGTAAAATAATAAGGCTTAGTATTGAGAGGATACCACAAATTGTAAATGCAGTTTTGTCACATATATTACGAAATGACCACAATTATGCTTAAAATATTGAACACATATACTAGGAACATCAAAAAAGCCATTTACATTGTACAGGGTGTGACAAAAATGAAGCAAAATACTAATAGCTATCTTTTCCGTCAAATAATTATTAGTACAAATGATATTAACCAGAATATAATCTAAAAATGCCGTATATATACCAGGCAAGTCCAAAAAGTAATTTTTAACATACAGGGTGCGACAAAAAAGTTGCAACAACGCTACCAATAGAAAATATACCTATTTACTCTCAACATTTTTTTTATTAATACTATACTTCACGAAAATAAATTAAAAAACAAAATGTGAAATACGTACCAGGGACGTCAAAAAAATTATTGTAAATATACAAGGTGAAAACAAAAGTAACACTTTTCTGTTAGACCGAGTTTATGCCTTTAGCGCGCTATAGCAGTATATCGATCAGTATTATTATTCTCAACTTATTAAGCAAATATTACTTGGAAACATTTACGGCATTCTGTAAAAAAATATTTGATTAGAATTTAATAGAAAAAGAATAACCAGATTAGTTTTACTTATAGAACAATTTGAATATTGGCATTATGTCTTCTGTTACCAGCATCCAAAACCGTTTCTAATAAGGATATTTGGATATTTTACAGTGGCTTCCTATCGCGAGTAACTCAGATACCACAAAACTGACGCAACATGGGCACACCTCCCTAGTGTCCTTGCACCAGATTCACAAGTACAGTAGTATCCTCGAATTGCATCTTCTTGGTATTCAATGAACAATAATTGATGTTTAATCGCATTGCGGTGGCGCGAGTAAATGCGCAACCTAATTATATTTTGATTATCTATTAGTGTATCTATTTGAAGTTCGTTATCCGGTATCCTCTGAGTTGTATCTTGAATGTAGGAAGGAGCAAGATTAAGCTGATATATGCCAATAGTAGTATTAGTAATGTCCCTTAGATAATCCATATGAAGACGGAGAAACGCAGGGACGTGATTTTGATCTAAACGTCTCCATCTGGCATTTCTATATCAAAGATTGTTCGACTTTTTTTTGGAGGTTGTTTATTTCTCTTGACCTTGCCAATATCTCACGAGCTAATTGTGCTGTGGCTCCTTGCATAGCTATAGGTTCCCGATATTTGTTGATAATAGCACCACAGATCCTGTAGAAGTCCCCTAAGTTTGTAATATGGGAGATTGGTATCGTTTCTGAGAAAAACTTAAAAATTATTTGAATATGTCCATTCCTAGCTTCCACAATCCATCGAGTTTTAGCTACTAAACGAGAAGCATTCGCTTCCTCTGTAGTCAGTTGTTGCTGTCCCGATCTTAGTTGGCAATACATTCTACACTCAATACTCAATTCTTGTAAAAATGGTATGACATCGCGGAAACCTCGATCGACAACAAAAATGTCATTTTGTTGAAACCAGTTCCGGATTCCTTGAATATCTCTCTGATATTCATTCCTGAACATTGAAGTATCATTGTTGCGGGAATTTGAAAAGTATGGCCCTTGGAAATAGGTATATTTTCTATTGGTAGCGTTGTTGCAACTTTTTGACGCACCCTGTACGTTAAAAATTACTTTTTTGACTTACCTGGTATATATACGCCATTTTTAGATATATTCTAGTTAATATCATTTGTACCGGTACTATTAATAATAATTATTTGACGGAAAAGGTAGCTATTAGTATTTTGCTTCATTTTTGTCAAACCCTGTACAATGTGAATGGCTTTTTTGATGTTCCTAGTATATGTGTTCAATATTTTAAGCATAATTATGGTCATTTCGTAACATATAAGTGACAACAAAACTGCATTTACAATTTGTGGTATCCTCTCAATACTATAAGCCTTATTATTTTACCGCATATCCCAAAATGGGATTTGGCAGCCAATATCTCGAAAACCGCTCGAACGATTTCGTTGGTGCAATGATAACTTTTGATCGGGATCTCGAAAACAACATCATATCAAAATTTCAGCCAATTTGACCGGAACCACTTTTCCATAAGCTCCCTGCGGGGTCCTTTCAGCTTGTAACCCCGAGGTGCCCACAGAAGTCAAGATAAGTTATAAGTAGCACTCTACTAATAGAGAATATTCAGATTACGAGAATAGAAAGTGAGTTAGAGGAAATAAAAGATGAAAAAATTAAGAAGTTAGAAGCTGATGTAAAAAAAATCAAGGAATCACAGATCAAGAAAAATGATAGTGATATGAAAGAGCTTATGAACTTAAAGGAGTTTTTCAATGAAAAAATTGCTACTATTGCTGTTAGTAATTCTAATAAAGAAAATAATGATAAGCCATTTATGGGTGTTGAACCCATAGGTGAATTACAAGAAAGGGAAAGGAGGAGCAAAAACATACTTATTTTTGGTATTCTGGAAGTAAAGGAGAAGAACAGAGAAATTAGAGTTGATAGGGAGATGGATGTTGTGAGGCAAGCTTTACTAAAAATTAAAGATGAACCTATAGGAGAGTTCTCAAATTTCAGGCTGGGGAAGTATGGAGACAACAGAACTGGCCCATCAAGGTTGTATTTGAGTCAAGAGAGGTTGCAAGGTCTTACCTAAAGCTTAAACGCAATGTGACTGAGCAGAACTTCTATATTAAAAATGACTTAACTATAACGCAGAGGAACTAAAGTGTGGCAAGTATAACTGGAACAGCGGAAAGAATGCGGGCAAAAAATTGGCGATGTTGTCGAGTAGTTTTTTGAGAACTAATATTTATACCTATTATTTAGATAAACACATAATTTAATATACTCATTAACTCATTGAAAATAAAAAGTAATATCCAAACTGGAACTTTACTATTACTTCAACTTTAATTCATAATCTATTTTACACGTTATCAATTTAAATAAATTTGCGACATTTATATCTATTTGCCCGATACATCCGGCAACAAGTGCGTCAAGTTCCCCTCGTCCTCGTGACAAAGTGCATCAAGGCGATTGGCTGCAAGTCATTTTTCCTCTCTTTGCTTCTCAGACGTCGCTGTTTCAAATAAGTTTGCCACACTTTACTTGAATGGGATCCTGAAGGAGCTGGAAGAAAGGAAAACTCAGGGCGAGTCTGCCCTTAAAATCAGGTATTATAATGATATTCCTAAAATTATTAAGTCAAGACCTCAAATACCAGTATCATTGCAGTCAAAAAAGTGAATGTTCTGGAAAGTGGGATTATCAATGAAACCAGCACAATAATACATCCTGACATACGTTTCACAACAGACAGTAAAAACAAATCTCAATTATACATTGCACATGTAAACATTCGATCATTGATTCCATCATTCTCAGCTACCAAGGACCTTATTCTACAAGAACAATTTCATGTGTTTGCAATCACTGAAACATGGCTGGTGCCCGACTATCCAGATAACCTACTAGCTATTCCTGGGTACTCTCTTCTTAGATGGGACAGAGTATCAAGAGGTGGTGGTGTATGTGTTTACATTTCCGATAAATTAATGTGCACAAAGTTGAATAGTGTGCAAAAAGAGGGGTGCCTTGTTGAGCAATTGTGGGTTAAATGCATGTACAAAAGTAAATCAATATTATTAGGAATAGTGTATAGGCCTCCACTTGTTAAATAGAGGGATCTTGACTGTATCGAAACCACTTTGTCTGAACTATCGCCTTGTTATAATCATACCCTACTTTTGGGGGACTTTAATATAAATTTAATGACTAAAAATGTTGAAAGTAACTATCTTGAGACACTGTTGAATATCTTTAGTTTAAAACAGGTTATTACGGATCCAACTCGAGTAAGCCAAGGCTCACGTAGTTTGATTGATATATTATGTGTAGAAAAATATGTTAATGTTACTGTGTCAGGTACTATGGAAATGCTGAATCTGACAGACCATAGGTTAGTTTATTGTAAGACTCAAATTGCAGCACCTAGTGCCCATGTAAATACCATAACTTATAGGGATTTTCGCTACTTTGATAGGGAGCTGTTTCACATAGACATGCAACGGTTTGGAAAGTAGGGTGGTGCAAGGGAATTCCCTTGAGGATCGTGTGTCTATTTTCAATGGACAGCTGACTGAGGTCTTTGATAGGCATGCACCCTTGAAAACAATAATACAAAGAAAAGAGTACAAGCCATATATAACTGACACAATTAAAGAAATAATAAAGCTAAAGAAAAAAGCCTTCAATAAGTATAAAAAAACTAAAAATGATGTTCACAGAGATTACTATTTAGATCTTAAAAATTATCTCTCATTTGCTATAAGAAGTGAAAAAAAAGCATATATGGCCTTTGAAATAAATAAAGTGAGGAATAATCCTAAAAAACTTTGGTCCAGCATTGATAAATGGAACATTCATTGCAAACCAAGAAACGAAATTCCTTCGCATCTGATAGATGTCCAGGAGATTAGCAATCATTTCAGTACCGTTAGTCAGTCTCCTATTCCCATTGAGGAGGGGCAACTTGATTTTTTTAAATACAATACTTTGGATGGATTGGGAAATGAACGTTTCGAGTTCGATGTGATCTCTGAACAAGATGTTGTGGCTGCATTCACACACTTGAAATCAAAGACTTTTGGTACTGACCAGATGAGTTATGACATGCTACTTCTTAGCATGGATCATGTTGTATCTGTGGTCACTAACATGTTTAATGCAAGTTTGCAAAGTGCTGAGGTTCCTAATGTTTGGAAAACGTCCATTGTAAAGCCTATAGCAAAGTCCCTATCCCTATTACCAATTCTTACTAAAATGTTGGAGTATTTGGTGTGTAGTATGGTGAACAAATACATTTCGGATAAAACGATCTTACCAGACGTTCAATCTGGTTTCCGAAGGAGCCACAGTACTGCCACCGCACTAACCAAGGTCACTAATGGTATCGCAGAGCATATGGATGAGGCTAGGGTGTCATGCTTGGTACTACTTGACTACAGCAGGGCATTCGACCTTATTAATCATAGACTTCTCATTTTGAAGTTGGACTACTGTGGTTTTTCTGGGCGGGTCTGTGATTGGATTGCTAATTATTTGTCGGAGCGTGTGCAGATGGTGGAACTGGATGGAAGGAGATCGGAGCCCGCAGTAATGTACCATGGGGTCCCACAGGGAAGTACCTTGGGACCACTTCTATTTAATTTGTATACTTCTGACATTTGTAAGGTGGTCCGGTTCTGCTCCATGCATCTGTATGCAGACGATGTACAGCTTTTGTGTGGATTTTCACCTGAGGATTCTTGTAGGGCGATGCAGGAGGTGAATGAGGATCTTATCAGTATTTCAGAGTGGTCTACTAAGAACGGACTTATTTTGAATGCCAAAAAGAGCAACTATATTATCATTGGCACTAATGCAATGCACAACAAATTTGAAAAATTTAATTTTGTAACACTAAATATTCATGGGTGCTTGCTGCCTGCTGCTGAGTCAGCAAAGAATCTTGGTGTTCTTTTTGACACATTCTTGGACTGTCAGGCTCATG
Organism: Pissodes strobi; assembly: GCA_016904865.1. Classification (NCBI taxonomy): domain Eukaryota; kingdom Metazoa; phylum Arthropoda; class Insecta; order Coleoptera; family Curculionidae; genus Pissodes; species Pissodes strobi. The sequence goes on from MU183769.1 coordinate 44,834, forward strand.
TCAATAGGAAGCTTGCTCTGGTTTACTATAAGTTGAGGAGCCTCTATGAATTAAAATTTTTATTGCCTGAGCATCTGAAGCTAACACTGGTTAAATCACTTATATTTCCGCACATGGATTATTGCAATGTTGTGTATTATAATTTTCTAACAGTGAGGTATCAAGAAAGGATACAACTTGCTCAAAATGCCTGCATTAGATTTGTCTACTGCATTGGAAAGTTTGATCCAGTGTACCAGTGTACAGAGAAAATGAAATTTTAAAGTATAAAGATAGAGCCATGCTGCACTTTGCAGTTCTTGTTTACAAAATTTATAATTCGCATAAACCATGTTATTTGTACAAATACTTTGTACTTAGGCAGGACTTACACACCTTGAGTCTTAGAAATGTGACTAGATTTGATATTCCGCTTCACCACACATCAAAGTTTAGGGGCTCATTTGCCTTCAGGGATATAGAAATGCTAAATAATTTAAAAACATATGATCTTTTTACTAGCGCCTCTCTACTAACCTTCAAAACCAAATTTAAGAAACATATTATCGAGCATATTACCCAGGAATGATGTTATGTAGGAGAAGGTATACTTTAGTTTTAGGATGGTAGCATGTAAGAATGCGCAGGCGAATGTTGCCTTTTGTGTAATGGGAATATACTACTGTATTTTTTTTTATTGCATAATAAATATTTTTCTATTCTATTCTATTCTATTTAAATTACTGTTTTTTTGTTTTGTTAGGTCAAAATTAGAGTATGGCTGCCCTATATGGAACCCTCTATATCAATGGGTAGGTATTATTATTTAATTTTATTTTTTTTTATACCTAACATGATTGTATACTGTTTATTTATCAATTTTCCTGTTATTGGGCAATACGCATGTTGGAAATAAAGTCTTATTATATATTATATTATACACTGTGGCAGAGTTTTATGCCGACTCCTTTGACTGACATCCCTGCGCTGGCGAATGTCGAAATAAATGCTTAAGGGACTTATATAAATATTAAATTCATTATTATTTTATCTATAGTTTTTTTCTATATGTTGTAATTTAAGGTTATATTTCTTGGCATTTTTAAAATTGTTAGTATATAACATGTATATTGATGTTTTGTTTGGTGCCAATTTGTTTATTTAATGGTATTTTATTCTTTAAATTAGTTTATTTTTTAGATTATTTTAAAATTGTTTATGTTTTATTCATGTATGTTATAGTATATTTTATTTAATTATTTTAACCTGCTTTTTAAATAAGAACATTATCTTGCACTAATAAAGCATTTTTGACTTTGACTTTTGCAAAGCTTAAAAAGGTTACGCTGGTCTGGGTACCGGAAAACGAGGCCGCTAATGCCTTAGCGAGAGAAGGCTCCGCACACAGATACTTCGGGCCAGATCCCTGTGTGGGGATCGCCCAGAGTGTTCGTTAAAGAGCTTTGGAGGCCTGGACGGAGGATCGGGCGGACGGCTCCGGTGATGAGACAGACGAGGCTCATGATACATGGACCCGCGAAGAGTCTCGCCAGGGGGCTGTTGTGCATACCTAGGAAGGAGTGCAGGGCTCTGGTACGATTCTACACAGGGCACTGTAGGCTTCTGACCCTGCTGAGAATTGCAGAGGGGGAGTGTAGATGGTGCATGGAGGTCGACGAGACCCCATACCATCTACTTACGAAATGCCCCGCCTTCGCGTGGGCAAGCCTCAGAATTTGTGGCGCGACGCCGATCAAGCCAGATTTAGTGCATCCTGCTAGTCTGAAGGAGATGCGAGCCTTCTTAAAGAAGACCGGCATCCTAGAGGTTCTCTAATTTAGTTTAGTCTAGTTTTGTTTATTGGTAAATATTACACAATGTGCTTTTACAAGTCAGGAATATATATAAAGAAAGTAACTAATATTACTTATTAAGTTAAAATCAATTGCCAAGTGTGTTGGTCTTATAACTGACTTACAAGCAAATCACATTTCAATAAAATAAAATATTCAACAATTTTAGTAGTTTCCACAAATAAAACAGAGAATACAATTACATTAAGATTTAAAACTGACATGTATACATTTCACAATCTTACATAGAAGCTAAAACAAGACATCAAAATATATCTGATTACAGACTGAGACTAGAACAGATTTAAAATGTTATTAACATGTTATTAAAATTATATTTCAAAGATACTTGTGAGGTATTCCTCAAAAGAATAGAATGTATTTTCCAGCAAATATTTCTTAATTGTATTGCTGAACTCTCTCTCACCAAGACCTCTAATTTCTATAGGAAGAGCATTAAAGAATTTAATCCCATAATAATCTGCACCCCTCCTCGATCTTTCCACTCTGTGGTAGCTGAGAACCAAATTATGCCTGTTTCGAGTAACGCAAGAGTGAACATCATCGTGAGATACATAGTTTGACTGATTGTTCTTGACATAGGTCAAACAATTAAGTATAAAGATGCATGGAAATGTTAGTAGTCTCAGTTCTTTAAAACTGTTTCTACAGCAGTCCCTGTATTTCAGACCTGCAATGACTCGGACGCATCGTCGTTGCATTTTAAAAACCAGTTCAGCCTTGGCTGCATGACCCCAATTGAACACTGCATATGACATTTTTGAGCCAAAATAAACATGATAAGCTATTAAAAGGGTTGATTTGGATACAATTTTTGATAGATTTCTTATTAAATAGATGATTTTTGATAGTTTTGAACAAAGATGAATTATATGAACTTCCCAAGTTAGCCCTGGGTTTAGGTGGATGCCAAGGAACTATACTGACTCTTTTGATGGGTTCTGTTGACCTATGCGAGAAAGTTAGTTTTTGTGTGTTGTTGTTATTTAGACTAAGTTCATTAACAACAAACCAGTTCTTCATATTTTCTTGCTTTTCAGCTATGATATTTTTAGTAATTTCATGTTCAGATGGGTGATAGTGTTGTAGGGTGGTCGTGTCATCCACAAACAAAATCAAAATCTGTTCAACAACGTTGGTAAGGTGGGGAAGGTCATTTATGTATATAAGGAACAGCAAAGGTTCTAATACCGAACCTTGTGGGACACCATCCTGTATTTTTTGTCTTTTGGACTCTATATTATTAAAGAATACATATTGCTCTCTGTCCCTCATATAGGACTCGACGAAAGCAAGACTGCCTTGATCAAAGTTGTAGTAATCAAGTTTTTTAATGAGTATTGAATGTGAAATGCAATCAAATGCCTTCGTTAGGTCCAAAAAAAAAGCATATGTATCTAGTTTTTTTTCGACGTCATCTGCAACATATATTAACAGTTTATTTATAGCAAGAGTTGTAGACTTTTTTGTTGCGAAATCCAAATTGGCTTTGAGTAAATAAGTTATTGAGCTCAAAATATTCATT